>VXBW01003776.1:49377-99779 GCA_013400375.1 Thinocorus orbignyianus
TACCTGCCGCCCCCTGCCCAGGGCTACATGGCGCACCCCCAGCCCTACCTGCTCCCCTCCTCCCAGGCCTCCCCTTCCCAGGCGGCCCCCTCCATCCCTCTCCCAGCCAAGCCCTCACAGACCCATTTCCCCCCATCCCAGACATCGTTGCCCCTGCCTGCTGCTGCCCCGCTGGAGGCCACGCAGGGTGCTGCCAAGGAGGCCAGTGGGACTGAGCAGCCAGACCCTTCCACTATGACTCCCCAGGTAAGGCTGTGCTGCCTCCGCACTCGCCCCTGCAGCCCCCGCTGGCAGCAGGGACTCACCAGGGCAGTGGTGGCAATCAACCACGGATGGGTATGGGGTGCTGCAAAGGTCTCCGAGTAAGGGCAGTTAACAAACACGATGTATTTGCATAACACTTAAAGGGTTTAAACACAACTCTTGGTTGTCCAGGAGTGGCGAGGCTCAGGCAAAGCTCCGTAAATGCTTCTTTATCCAGTGGTGGTTTGTCAGGATGTAACAAATTGTCATTTTTCAGGAGCAAACAAGTTCTTTAGGGAAAAGTCCAACTCCCAGCTGAATTTGATTTCCCTGCTGGGTTTCTTGGTCTCTCGAGAATTGTTTTCCAACATACAGCATGTGGGCAACCTGCACCTGAACCTCTGTTGACTTCGTCCAGGCTGTTGTGAGATAGAGCAGTTTGTTTGCATGTTGCAGAATCTGTGCCTCTTGTCTTCAGTGATTTCCTCGTTTAGTTTTTTCTCTTGAGGTCATGGTTCAGTTGTCTATCTGATCCGTATAGCATTGTGACTGTTTTAATCTTACTTAGCACACACAATTAACATTGCAAAAGAGTTTCTGTTGTAGTTGCCCTTTCCTTAGGCTTGCACATTTGCTATTCATGCTTGATGTTCTAGTATAAAACTGTACGGGACATTGTTCTGAAATGCTTTTGAGGCGAAAAATGTTTTTATTATTAATGTGGTGTGCTTTAATGTGTGTGCTATGGCCAGAATGCTTGCAAAATGTTTGCATGCCTCAGTTCCTACACCTTAGTGTTTCCAGTGAACTTGTGACCATTCATATGCATTGAGTTAGGGACTGTGCAGCTGCTTAAGGTTAAGTGTGCACAGAGGCACGCATGTGGAGGTCCTCAGCTGGGTATACAGGTCAGGGTCACTGAGGCTTTTGCAGGGTTTTAGGGTTGGCTTGTAGAGATCCAGCTGCAAGAACAAAACTGGTGTGCCTGCTTTAAAAAGTTAACTTATTTAAGTTGACAAATTGATTTTAGGATTGTGATTTGAAGCTAAGTTTGCAAATATCCTATTGCATAATACTGAAGTTGCTGACATTTTAAATGGGTTAATCTTTGGGAAACCTTTTAAATTGCATCCATTAAAATTTGATACCCATAACTGAATACATTTGGGAATGTGTTATTTTTAAGTGTGCACTGTATAACTAACTAACCACTGCCTGGCAAAGTGGTGCTTTCAGTTAATGAATTTAATTCTACAGAGGCTTTGGACAGTATTAGTTGATCTTTTACAGTGATAGTGATGGGACTTATTAAAGTTTTTGGTCACAAAACCCTGAAAAATCAGGTGCAGACAGTGGTGTTAATTCAGTGTAGAGGCTGCTTGCTGACTTCTTCAATTATTGCTCTCAAGATCAAATAGTAAACTGTAAATGCTCTCCATTTGTGTAGGCTGAAATGTCATTAATGTTTAATTGTTCCTCAACCATTCTCTCCTTTCCAGAAGAGTCACAAGCGTTATTGTGGTGTACTCACTGAAGAGGCAGAATAAGGCTTGTCTGGTTTGAGTGTTTATACAAATAACTTCTATCTTGAGTAGTTTGTGGACTTTTATACACAATTCAGTGTTAATTGAAAAGGAATATTGTAGTTTGCTGGTTGTAAATTTGTTATAACAGATTGATACAATTTTAGCTGTCTTGGGCTGTAAAATTACACAGGATTTGGAGCAACAAGTCCTTACACAATAGGAATAGAAAAAGCATAGTGATGCTTTCTTGCTAATGATCTTAAAAGCTGAGTAGAGAAATACTGTAATTTGTCATTTATAAGATCCTTTTAAGCCTTTGTTTAAACTGGGCATTGAAAACAATTCTTTCTGTTTCCCACAGTAACAGTGGCTGCAGCCAAATAGATCAGTGCTTTTCTCTTAACATAGAAAATATTATGCAATTTGCCACGAGTTGGTGTTTTATTATCTTCCTTTCCCATCTGAAAATAAGATAACACTCTGCTTGGAGGATTTTGTGAGTTTAGCTTAATTTCTCACATGGGCGTACGGTTGGAGTAAATAGTTGGATTTTTGTGTTTCTTTACAATCGGGTGCATCTTTTGTCAAGTCCTGTTAAAATCCTTGTGGGATTTCAATATTTCTCCATCTGATATTGGGGTACTACGTGCTGCTGTTTATTTACAGGAGTAAACAAATATGTGTGGATGCATCTGTACCCATAAATATGCATGTATCTACATCTGTTAGAGCTGCCTTAGCTTTACCATGTCACCTTTCCGCAAACTGCTGCACTCTAAAATCTCTGCTTTGTTTTATAAAGGCTGCTAAACCCTTTTTTGCTATCTTTACTAGAAAAGGACTGAGTATTGCACAAAATAGGCGCTATGCTATGGCCCAGGGTCACCTAAATTCATTTTGAAGTAGTCTTTTGGCACGGGCTCTATGTTAACAGTTTTGGTGGTATGTCCTGTGCTCAGGAGCTGACGGTGCTGGTTTCATTGTTCCCTGTAAGTGCAGCAGGCACAGTCTTTTGGTCGACCAAAGATGGAAAAAGGTGTACGTTGTTGATGCTGGTGTGTTCCGTGGGCTTAAGGCCTGTAACTGGATTTGAAGAATGACAGTCATCCTCAGAAAAGCACTCAAACAGCTGAACATTTCACCATCAGGAATTTTCTATGCTAGTGCTTCTGTTTTGTTCAGACCAAGCCGTAGAAATTTGTCTTCCCACTTTTTTCACTCTTCCCAGATAGAACCTGCGATGTGTGTGTCACCAACTTCATCTGTTGAAAAAAAAAAAAAAGTGATGGGTTGTTGTTATAGCTCTTTGTGTGAATCCCTGGTCATATTCTGAGTATTAGCCCTTTGTCCGTTTGGTAGAATGAGGAGGAAACAATGGATCAACATTTATGTGGCAGTAGAACAGGTGCTCACCAAGCATAGTACCTAGCACTGTCACGGTAAATCACCTCATAATGCCTTTTGAGAGAGATAATTGAATCAGCTTTTGTGTAGCAAGGGATGTATGCTCCTCTCTGATATTGAAAATGGCATTTATTACATACGGCACGTTGTTGAAGGTTTCTGGGTGAGTCCAGTACTGGAACATGAATGCACATCTTCCACTCAAAGCCATGAGAGCTCTTCTGAGGCACATTCTTGTTGAATAGATTCTCGGCAGGAATTACTGCAGGACCCACATAAGGTCTGAGAAGCGCAACCTCTCCTTTTGTTGACCTCATCTCCATCTTGCACGTTGACTTCATCTTGCAGTTTTACCCAAGTACTTTTTTAAAATGCAACTATATGTTTAATTGCATCTACTGGATTGCTACCAATACAAAACCTCGTTACTGCTTTAAGTTTCCTCAGAAAGCCCCCCTAACACTCATACTTCTTTTTGATTTGTTTTAAGTTGGGCAGAATGGTTCAGTTTTGGGAAGTCTCATCAGACAGCACTTACCGCTTTGTTGTTGTCACGCTTATATTTTAAAATATCTGCATCTTTTGGATTCTTTTCTGTTTCTGATAGGGCTTTATATCAGTGTCTATTCTTAATTGTGCATACTTGAATGGAAGAAGAGAAGATAAGAAAGATGTGGAGAAGTCACAGAGTCTCAAGAGGTAGTAGAGTTGACATGAGAACATAAGAATGGTTGTAGTAGGTCAGACCAAAAGTATGGTATTTTATCATTCTGTCTTTGACAGTAACTAAAAGCAGATACTAAGAGAGTAGCTTAAAAATTGAGTGTATAGTCATACTTCCCTAAAGTACAGGAGATGCATTAGCTGCGAACAGCGTCCTTATTTTTAAAATAAGTTGATTTTTCTCCGATGAGCTTATGGAGCTGTGTCTTGAATCCACTAAATTTTAGGCCTTACAGGAGTCTCTGGTAGGGACTGTGGTAGCACAAGGTCACGTCAGGTGAAGAGCTGCCTTCTGTGTGTTTTAAATCTGTATCCTGTTAGTTTGATTTGTTGCCTGGTGCTTCTTGTGTTGGAAGAGATGCAGAGCTGTCGGTTCCTGTTCAGGTCTCTTTGAGATCCACCACTGCTTACTCAAGTGTTGAGATACTTATCTTTAGTCTTTTGTTATTTATGTTGGTGGCAGCTTACAGTTCTTTGAAGCTACCATCATCTGCCTGGAATACTCTAATTCTGGCCTGAAATATTTAAAACAGATTTGATCACTTCTTAAATAGATACTTTTTTGGGTGCAACCATATCTATTTACTTCTTCAGCTGTTGAATAGATCAGAATTAATGAGAATTCAGATGGTAAATAGTCCTCGCTATATGCCGGTTCTGATTGTTTTTTTTCCTTTCCACAGCCTTTATTCAAATGTCTCCACCACAATTTCTCACCTGTCATTTTCAGTCTATTTGATATGTGTGTCCTCTTTTCATCCTCTTACTCTTTTATGTACATTTTCTCCTTTCTCACTTTACTGCTCCTTCACTTGTTCTCAATTTTTCCTTCTTTTTACCCGAGTTAGTCTCATACTAAGTACCCACAGTTGTTAGGAATAAAAAGCATGAAAATTAGCTTTTTTTGTGGACGTGTATCTACCTGTCTGGTAATTTGACTTATGATTAGCCATCTTTCTGCTTTTTGTTGTTGATCTCATTAGTTGTAAGCTCTTTGAGGTGGGAAATAAATTCTGCTATGGGTACTACATCTCACATAGTGACTTTTGAATTTTTATCCCATCTTCTGACATCTGTTGCATTACTGTTGGTGATTAAATGGGGTTTGACAGAATGATAAGGGTTGGAAGAGACCTCTGGAGATCATTTAGTCCAACCCCTCTACAAAAGCAGGCTGAACAGGAACACATCCAAACATGTTTTGAATATCTCCAGAGAAGGAGACTCCACCACCTCTCTGAGCCGCCTCCCTCAAAACAGGTTTTAAAACTTCTGTAGAGTATGATTCTAGTGACTATCATGAATTTAGTTGTCTTGGGTTTTCCTGTGAAAGCTGTCTTAGAAAATGTCTGTCTGTTGCAGGAACAGCAGCAGTACTGGTACCAGCAGCACCTGCTTAGCCTGCAGCAAAGGGCAAAAGCCCATGCTCAGGGACAGCAGCAAATGAAGGGTCCAGTAGCGAAAGATGCATCTGAGCAGAGAACAAAGTCTGAAGAAGGGAAAGTGAGTGCTTCAACTCAGCAGTCTGACGCTCCTTCGCTTAATGAATCCCTGCCTCCACCTTCCAAAGAAGATGAGTCTTCTCTTACATCCACTGAAACTCAGGTAGGCTTTGTATAGTGATGCCACTCCCATTTGTTGTGCTAGATGGGACAAAGAAGTGGGAAAATAATGCCATTGACTTCTTGTGTATACTGTGTAACAATAATTAAATATGGTAAAGCAGTCTTAAAAGAACATTTGCTAAGACTGTACCAGTTAAAAAAAATTAAAATAAACTTGTATTGAAACTTACATAGTTGCCAACATATGCACCAATTGAGTCCAGGTTTGACTCACTTGCACCTTCCCCAGTGTTGTCGTCTTTGTTTGAGAAACACTTAGTGATACCTAAGTGCAAAATCAGGTACTCAGTAGATGAGGAGTGATATCCTTAAGACACTATCTCTTAATTTCTCTCTCCCAGTTTTGTGAATTCTGGCTCCCCTTCTCTCTGTTGGAAAGTGAAGAACTTTGCACAGAATACTTTTGTCAACATGCTTAATAACAGCTACTGCATAACAGGTGGAGGTCACAATTGATGTTTGAACATATTACTGTAGGATAATAGATTACCCTTCAGCATGTGTTCCACTTTGATTTACAGTGTGTGGGTTCCTACCAAGTGACAAAAATAATGCTCTCAGGGTTACTTTACCTCATTATGAAAAAGAACTGTTGTCTCACTATATTTGCTGTGAACAACAGGTAACACATCCAAATTAATCTCTTTCCTGTAGGTAGTTTCTTTAGTTTCTTTATGTATGAATATCCTCTCTAATAACCTTTAGATCAGTAGTTGCATTAAGAATAAATGAAATAAAAATCAGCCTTTCACAAGCTGTGGGTGGCCAGAACACTGAAATACAGAGTGATAAAATAACAATCACTGAGAAAGTTCATGTAAACTGCATAGTGACCAAGTGTGTTTTTCTTCTGACAGAAGGAGCTTTCTTTTATTTCTAGTATTTGCCTTTTTGTCTAGCTCAATATTGAACCTCCCGATGACCCTGAGGAAGATTTGAGATTGCAGCAGTTGCAAGCAGCAGCAGCTCAATGGCAGCAGCATCCCCATCAGCGGGTTGGATTTCAGTATCAGAGAATAATGCAGAAGCATGCCCAGCTGCAGCAGATAGTACAGCAGTATCAGCAGATCATGCAACAGCCTCCACACTTACAGGTGAAGCACTAAGGAGATGGTGTTTGATTATATACTTCCTGGGTGACTTAGCACTCATGATCTGCTGAAAAACAACTAGTTGAATGATTTGCCATGGTTGGCTCATTTGTCTAGCCACTTTTTCTGCTTGGATAGAAGTCTGTATCCCCTTTTCCTACTGTCACTCAACTTCAGAATGAAAAGGGAATTGACAGATGGTGTTGAAGCTTCAGTAGGATGAGAAATGCAAGACTTTGCAGTTGTCATAAGATTTCTCAGGTGTACCTGGGTGATACAGGACCAAAGCTGAACACAATATTGAATTTACTGAGCTTTGAATGTTTTAATGTTGAAGAAACAGATCAGAAGTGAGGTGAACAGATGATTGCATGGAGTGAGTTAGTAGCTGTTCTTTTTTACTACATTGTGTCGTATAAAAATAAGTATGTAAAATGACAAAGTAAACATAGATGCCAAAAATACACACTTAAAGTAATTAAGAAAATCACATCTCCCACTGTTTTTGACTCAATCAGTGAAATGAAAGAAACAGTCTTAATAACAGCTTCGGATAATTGTATCAGTGTTGCGACCTTTAAGCTTTTAAGTAGAAGTTGATTGCTGTATTAGAGAGTTGAGTCAGATTTTTCTGGGTTGGGGGAGTTTGTGCATTGAGCATTTCTTTGTAGCTTGGGCTACCTGCTTGTTTAAAAAACCTCTTAAGTGTGAACCCTAAATACTTCAGATAAGATCAAACCATGGATATTAGGACCTGTGTCTACACATAATGAAGGACAGTACCTCCTTGAAAGAAGCTTCATTGTGCATATAAGAAGATCTGGCAAAGGCTTAGGAGAAAGTAATTGCTGATGGCTGAAGTAACTGAGAGGGTTAATAGCAGAAACTGAAACCTTGAGAAATAGGCATGTCCTGTATATATTGAAAGCCTGAAGATTGATTTGGGCTTTAGCCATTGTTAGCATCCAGTAACAATACAGCTTGGAACCCTTTGATTATAACTTTCTTCAACTGCCTTGTTTACAAAGAGCTTTTTATACATAAATGTCCTCTAGTCATAAAATATGTAAATTGTCACAATTACATCGATGTTGGTATTTGCTTTTGTTTCAGTGTAGATCTTCCTTAAGCTTCTGCCCAACTCTGAAATTGTGATATTACAAGTGATACTGAAGTATGTGGCTCTTAAAATAACTAGGATGGTATTTTGAAGCTATTCTTGGCTTCTTGTTGCAGACAATGTCAGTGGACATGCAGCTGCGACACTATGAGGCACAGCAAAAACAGTTCCAGCAGCTTCATAAAGATTGGGAGCGATCAACGAACCAACAGTGGCAGCATCAACTTCAGACCTACCCTCACAAAGACCAGCTTCAAGAGTATGAGAAACAGTGGAAAGCATGGGATGAACAGATGAAGGTCACTCAGTCCCACCTGCAAGAGAAAGTGAGCTCACTCCAAAATCTGAAGAATCAGTATCCTGCAAATGTTTCACTGCCACCCCCATTTGTTCCGTATTCTCAATCCACTCAAGGTGGCATTCCTATTATGCCTCCAGCTTTACCTTCGACAACACCTCCACTGGTCCCCCCACCTCTCTCTTCTGTTTCTCAGTTATCTAATTCCTCTGTCCCTTCAGGATCCAGTTCTCAAAGCAGTCAATCTACTGAGACGCCAAGGCCAGCTCTGCTTCCCACCCCTGGTACCTATGCATCAAAAATAGGTAGTTCAACTGTCTATTCACCTTACCATTCTCAAGTAAGTTCCTCCTTTGGCTCTTCAGATCACGGAAAGTCTCAAGTTCATCTTAGTAAACAAACTGTATCCGTTTCATCTGAGCAAGGATGTGGGGAACCAAAAGCCACTTCTGCAGTGTCTTCAGCACATGCACCTATCATGCAGGATAAACCAGTGAGGTCGGGTGGATTGCTTCCAGATCCTCCCAGATCAGCACGTTTTGAAGGCCCCAGAGGCCCTAGGTAAGGGTGTTTTTCATGATTTGTTCATGTTCCAGGCTAAAAGACTTTCAGTGATATATTAAGAAGTGAAACACAGATCTTAGATCTTCCTGAGGTCGTGTGAAGTGTGCTTATTTGCTGGAGGTTTTGTTGTTAATGTGTATTGACCAATGTCTGTATTTATGATATTAAAGCAGGGATAGAAAGATGCCTTTCACCGGAGCATTATTTAGAGTGGAATGCTTTTTTTTTCTAGTAAAATGCTTGGGCACACTTTTCATTACCAGAGACATAATGTTGCTTCTGTGAAAATAGGAAAGCTGTTGTAAATATTTGATATGTGTCTGCTGTCCTTAGTTTGAAGTTGACTCACACTTGAAAGAGTGATCCTATATGAAAAGTGATCTAAATTCCCAGCATTTTGTCTGTGGTGCTTGGAACACAGTTTAGGGAAATCTAAGCAAAAATGTTGAAAGATTGTTTTTAAGGTTTTGCTAAATATGGCAGCACTTTAGGCGTTCTGAAAGGGACTCAGGAAAGTATTCAGATATATATTCAGTTAAATATACTAACATAATTAAGTACTGACAATTTAAATGCTATTTAGTTTTTAGAAATAATAAAAAGTAGTACTAGTTTGTAAGTCAGTATCTATTTCAGAAAGCAGAGAAAATTCAAACCTAGCATGAGAGAGTTCTGCAGTTTGATTGTCCTATTCAGTGCACTTTTCAAAATGGCCTCTTGGTAAGAGAGGTCGTGCATGTCTTAAGTGCAGATCAGTGTTTTTCTACACGTGTAGCGTTATTTAACATACAAACAATTATAAGCAAGAGAGAGAAGGAAAGAAATTAAGATTTGAGCCTTGGAATCCTAGTGGATTATTTGCCACTTTTTGTTTACAAAAAGTAAACAACAAACATCATTCATAACGGTTTGGGGTTTGATGGTTGCTGTCAGTCTTTTAGTAAGATACACAGAATCATAGAATGGTCAGAGTTGGAAGGGACCTTAAAGATCATCAAGTTCTAACCCCCCTGCCATGGGCAGGGACACCTCCCACTAGACCAACTTTGTTCCAATTTGAATCTTTGTTTTATCAGGTGGGTGGCCTGCTACCTTAATGTAAAGCTGCTCTAAAAACCAACATTCTGTATCTTTTGTGTAGTTTTATATGTGATACATGGTTTAATCTAAGATCTTGTTTATGGAATGTTTTTCTTTCATACTTGACATGATATCAGGTTGCAAAAACAACATCTATTCTGTCTGGTCATTAGTTCAAGACTGAGTGGTGTGATGCCTACTGAATCATAGAACAGTGTTGTTCTGTTAAATTGTTTCTATCCTTACATACTCTGATAGACATTATAATCATATCTTCATATTTATTTGCTTTCTCTTTGCTTCTAAAGTGATCATTCATGAATAATAATTCATGAAATGCTAGCAATGTAAATTAATTTTTTATAACTTTGAATGTCTTTCTACCTGTATTTTATAAAGGGTTGTTTCTTGTCCTTGTTTGGTGTACAGTTCTGATCAGACTATTTCCATGATTTGCTAGTGCATGTCTTTTATGTGTGTTGGTTTAGAGCTCAGTGATATGTGATGATAGCTATGGATAATCACAGATTTCTAGAATGTACATACGGGAGCTCTGGTTTTTAGCAGAGTACTGGTCCCAGTACGGACCCCTGAGGGACACCACTCGTCACCAGTCTCCATCTAGACATTGAGATGTTGACTGCTACCCTCTGTGACCATTCAAACGAGTTCTTATCCATCAAACAATCACACATCAAATGTATACCTCTCCATTTTAGAGAGAAGGATGTTGTGGGGGACCGTGTCAGAGGCCTTACAGAAGTCCAGATAGAGGACATCTGTAGCTCTTCCCTTGTCCATTGCCATAGTCACTCTATCATAGAAAACCACTAGGTTGGTCAAGCAGGACTCGCTCTTGATAAAGCTGTGCTGGCTGTCTCAAATCACCTCTCTGTCCTCTACGTGCCTTAGGTAGCTTCTAGGAGGATCTGTTCAATGATTTCCCCAGGCACAGAGGTGAGGCTGACAGGTTGGTAGTTCCCTGGGTGCTTCATTTAAAAAAGGATGCAATGTTTCCCGTTTCCCAGTCACTGGGGATTTCATCTGACTGCCATGACTTTTCAAATATTATGGAGAGTAGCTTGGCAGCTACATCAGCTGTTTCCCTGAGGACTCAGCCACATTCCTCAAGGAGGGTATACTTTCTTTAACCTTTGTTTTCTGGTTGACATACCTGTAGAAGCTCTTCTTATTCTTTGCATCCCTTGCCAAGTTCAGCTCCAGCCGTGCTTTGGCCTTCCTGACTTCATTCAGTAAGACACAGCTGTGAATCCCAAACATCCAAGCAACTTGATTTCGGACACGAGTTCTCTATTTTGTGCAAAATTAATTTGATTTGTTCTAGTTTAAGCATGTGCTTAAATACTGATTTACATAAGATTGGATTTTTTTACTAGATCAGCCTTGTTAATATTAATATGCATTAATTATTCTTCATTAGTTTTCCTGAACTATTTCTTCATAATCAAGCAATAGCAGTTGTAGGTGCTCTCGTAAGGGAGTGATGCAATTAGAATGTATTTGCTTTAGACATATTGCATGGTACTGGACAATATTGCAGTTTGTTGCTCTTTATGAAAGGATCTGTACTTAAAGATTTTTCTAGATGGCATTCATCACCCTAGTGAAGTAGGCCCGTTGCATACTATCAAAACAAAAGTTCAACAGGAGTTGCTGATTGCAACAAAACTGCTGTTAAACAAAAGCTGAAAGCTTTTTTTCAATGAGCTTGTGAGCTTTCTGATTTTAGTCCTGAGATGTTTAAGCCAAATTTCCTTTTATAGTTGCATAATCTGCCGGTGGCTTAAATTGGTCTTCAGTGGACAATATTGAATTGAAGAACATGTTGCTTCTGCTCTGGTTCGTTAGGGACTGATCTAAGGCATACTAGGATTCATCAGTTAGAAGTGAATTTTGGGGTATGATACCCTTTTAGAGGATTTTAATTTCATGTGTTCATTTGAATAAAATTGCCATTGTTATCTATAGATTTGATGGACCTCGAGGAAGAGGCTATGACAAATTTGAAGGCTCAAGACAGAGAGGACCTCGTTTTGACTCCCAGCGCTCAGAAGGATACAGGTCGCGTTTTGACCGACAGAGTACAGATGGACAGTCTTCAAGTAGATGGGGGACTATCCCGCGAGGACCAGCAGCACAATTTTATACTTCAACAAATACATCACATGGACATGGTTCCCGACCTGGTGGTCCACGGTGGAGGGGACCCAGGCCTCATTTGGGGCAGCAGCAGCAACAGCAGTCACAGACAGACTCACAGTCAGAAGACAAAGAACCTTTTACAGAGGTGGCTGGCAATCAGCAGTCTGTAAGCAGAACTCAGTCTACTCCTGATGCACAAAGTGCAGGTCCCGTTGAGCCAAACGAGGACCTGACAAACACTCAACAAGAACCATCCAAACCTGAAGTCAAAGAAGCTACTTCAGACCCTCCTAAAAAGTGGACGTGGACTTCACATGATCCTAACCAGCAAGTGGAAGAGTCCAAAGCCCCTACTCCACCTATTCAGAACCAGAAATCAACATCCCTTTCTAGTAACCCTGTAGCTTTGCAGTCAGATATTGCAAGAACAGGTGGTGCAGTAACCCCTGTAACAGAAAATCAGGATTTGGATTCGCCAGATGACCAGTTGATTGCTTCAGATAGCACCCAGGGCCTACCTGCACAAGAAGGCAGAGGAAAAGGGTCATTTATGCATGAAGATAGAGGCAAGGGACCAGTGAGCAGAGGAAGGGGCCAGGGCAGACTGGATGATGGCCGTGGCAGAGGGCAGGGGGACGGCCGTGGCTGGGGAATGGGCCGTGGCCGGGGAATGGGAAGGATGGACGGCGGCTGGGGAATGGGCAGGATGGATGATGGCCATGGCCGGGGAATGGGCAGGATGGATGAAGGCCGTGGCAGAGGGTATGTGTACAGAGGCAGAGGGCAGGCCAGGCAGGCATCCATCCGTGGCAGAGGAATGTTCAGGAGAGCAGGCAGCAGGGAGAGGATGCCAGATAGGCGGTCAGGCAGCAGAGAGAGGATGCCAGATGGGCGGTCTGGCAGCCGGGAGAGGGGACTGGGTGGACGGTCAGATAGCCACGAGAGGACGTTCTCTAACCGAGACAGAGAGCTGCCTGGGCGGACAGGTGGCTGGGACAGAGGCCGGGCAGGCAGCCGGGAGAGAGGCCCGGTCAGGCGGGCGGGCAGCCGGGAGAGGGAGCCCATGCGGCGGGCGGGCAGCAGGGAGAGGGAGCCCTTGCGGCGGGCAGGGAGCCGGGAGAGGGTCCCTGTCAGGCGGGCTGGTAGCCGGGAGAGGGTCCCCATCAGGCAGGGAGGGAGCCGCGAAAGGGGCCTGGTCAGGCGGGCAGGTAGCCGGGAGAGGGGTCCCATCAGGAGGGCAGGTAGCCGGGAGAGGGAAGCAGGAAGATCTGAAACAGGCAACATAGATAAATCCATTCACCTAGGAGATGACCCTGACAGACTGCCTCCATACCATCGAGACGACACACTGAGGGGTTCTTGGGGTCATGAAGATGATGGAATGCAGGAGGAATTTCCTTTAGACAGTCAAGATGACCCTTCTTTGGAGCATGAGCGGTTGGATGACTGGGAAAGAGAACGGTACTGGAGAGATCACAACTCTGATTATCAAGATGATTCTGTAGATACATATGACAGAGATGACAGGTTGCAGTCCCACCATTCATTGCCTCCATTATCTCCTCTACCACCACTACCTCCTTTATCATCTGATCATGACAGACGAGATTCATGGTGGGATGACTGGAAAAGGCCCAGAGAGAGAGAACTAGAGAGAGACCTAGACAGGACTGGAAGATCCTCAGATGTTTATGATCAAGACTTAGACAGAGAATGGGATAGAGACTGGGACATGAGACCTATGGATGACAGAGAAGTGGGGAATCGTGACATGGATATCCCTCCTCTACCACCATTACCACCTCTTCCACCTCTGGACAGATACTGTGAAGATAGGTGGAGGGATGATAGGAACAGAGATCATTATGACAGAGACTTCCGAGACCGGGGGGAGTTAAGGATTCGAGAGTATCCAGAGAGATATGACACATGGCGGGAGAAGCAAGACTACCTTCCTGAAAGGACTGATTGGGAGAGGGAACGGTTGTCAGATAGATGGTATCCAGATGATGGAGACAGACTGCGGTCTTTGGATGATCATTCAGATACATCCCTTCCTCCACCTTCACATTCCTCTGATATGCTGGGAGCAGATTCAAACCTGGACTCTGACCAGTCATTGGGAGGAGTGATGGTCCTTAGCCAAAGACAGCATGAGATAATTCTGAAGGCTGCTCAGGAGCTCAAAATGCTTCGGTGAGTTACCTGGTTCTGTCACTTTGGGTGGGAAGCCAATTCTGTGGAGATGGGGCTCCTTTCCTCATTCATTCCTTGGTTTATGCACTAATGGCTTCATTTATTTTCGCCACAGCATGATAGCAGGAGCTCATGTGGAACAAATTATTTGAGTACTTCCATCACAGCTTTTGTGCATGGTCATCTATTCTTAAATAGGTGGTTGTCCCTTTCTCCATGAATATGACATTCCCTGTTACATTCCAGGAAAATATCTGACCACATCAACTGACCAGTCTTTTTGTCATCCTCAAAATTCTTGTTGATAATTGCTTTTCTATCTTCATGTTAGTGTCAGATGAGCTTGTTGGCAATTGCTTTTTAATACTTACCTGTCAAGATCTGCGTTATTGTGGTTCTTAATTCACACAATGAGACCTATTTAATTTTTGGATACTGCTTACTTTTTAATTAAAGCATACCTGGGTTTTTTCTTTTTACAATGCTCCCTCATTTGAAATCCAGCATCATCAGTAAATAATTTCGTCAAGTTTGGTTGGTCTTAGTTCTGAGGAAGAGCCTAACAGCAATGATAACAATCAAAAGGATATGAAAGCGAGAGGTCACCAAGACCATGTTTTAGAAAGCAGCAACTAGACTCTCTAAGTCTGTAATAGAAGTTTATTTCAAAATAAGTGATGGAATATCTTCTTAAATATCAGAAACATTCTAGGTCTCAGTAAATTTAGTAATATTAAAATGAACAGAGCACATACCATCTATCCAAATGCTGTCTTTGTGATTTAGTGCATGAGTTTAGGGGCATTAAATGTGTTTGAAAAAGAACCTCAACAATTATTTTTGTTGAATGAGGTCTTTCAGGAGATTATAGAGAAAAGAGGAAACATCTTAGAGACAGAGGTTCATCCTATTCAGGAGTTACTAAGAGATTGCTAATGACTGATGCCTAGTAAAGAGATGGGTTTACTTTCATAAACAAGATATGCTAAAATAGTGGGCAGTTAAAATGAATGTTTGGTTATCATTATTACATTTACATTAAACTATATTGAAAGATAAAGAGGCTTTTTGCACTTTTCTTGAAGGCGTTTTGTTTTCAGACTCGTAAGATTGCTAAGCATCTGTCCCATGTGGAAAGCCTTAGTTGCATGCCAAAATACAAGAAAAATAGCTTTAAAAAAGGAAGAGATAACTTTTATTCTGAATAGTTTAATCTTTCACTGCAGTTAGATTAATTCAGCGGGTGTTAGTAATAATGAAACCTGTGTTATAAAGCAGTATTTGCCAAAAGTTTGGAGCAGTAGATCATTTTCAGCTTCCTGACTTTCCTGTTGCCTCAGGTTTCCAGTCATATGTCTTGCTGTTTAGTTGACTAGCTGGACTTAATCTAAGGACCATAGTTTGGGAATTACTGCCAAAAAGAATAGTGTGTTAGGGCTGAAATAGTATATTAGACTGAAATATTTAAACACAAAAACTGAAACATTTTGTCTAAGAAAGCAGATATGTATGCCCCTTTCTAAGCTAGAAAAGGGGAGAATATAAACCTGATACTGCTGATAATGAATTTTAATTCAATATGAAGATGATCTTAAAAATTAGTTATGCTTGTGCTTCTCATCGGGTTGTTATAAGCAGGTGACCCCAGTCTGAAGGGTAGGAACAACCTAAGGAGATAGCTTATGATTTATTTTTTGAGCCAAGAATTCTACCAGTAGTGCAGTGCGTATCTGCTTTTGTCTCCAGTGGTAAAGCCTTCATCTGGCTTTGCTTTTACTGTGTGTAGAATAGCATACTCTGAGCTGCAGGCTGTTATGTGTTTCTCATCCCGCTGTGTTTTTCCAAAGCCAGGTGTAAAAAAGACCTTTTAAGTGCTAGTGCTAGCAATTGCTCAGTTTACTCTTTGTACTAATGGAGCACTTTGGATCCCTTTCTGTGAGCCAAGTTCCCCTTGCACTGGACGCTGAACAGATGGGTTGCTAGTCAGGACGATCTCTGTTGTGCTCAGTACAGAGGGATCTCGTTCTTAGTTGTTCTTCAGCCACTACTTTAATACATGCAGTTAATATGAGCAAAGAGTTATCAGCAATAAAAAAAACTATATAAAAAGATGCAAGTGAAAACTGAAAGGAAATTGCATCGAAGAGAAAGGTCTTAGTAACTTGGTGGTTGTAGTGTTCACTACTGGTCCTGGTCTCTGCTCTGCAGACCAGATAGCATTTTGATACATAAAACAAGGAAACAAAAGCCAATATCACTGCTTTGATTTTACATGTTGGAGTCTCTGTGGTGCTTTGTGTTGCCCTCAATCCTGTTAGTCTGCAAACCAGAGCAAGTCACCAAGAGCACTGAGACGCATCTCTGTGGGGCTTCTGGTTTGCAGAAGGTGGTGTCAGAAGCTAAAATTTAGCTTTGCTCTTTACTGTCAAAGTGGGAGTGGTTCTAGCCAAGCCCAAAAGCATAACTGGATGTTGCAGAGAAAGTTTGTGATCAAAAAACAGGGCAACTAACATATTAAATACCTCCGTGGTGAGGTGATTATGAAACAGGTTTGTGGATCATAGCGTTGACCATGGAAAGCCTGCTGTCTTCTTTTCTTCTGGCCCCTAATGTTAGTATAATACGTGGTTTTAACTGTGAGCATTGATTTCCTTAATTTTTCACTTCAGCTACAGACTTAAAACATTTTCTTGTGATTCACATGCAGAGAGCAAAAAGAACAGCTACAGAAGTTGAAAGAGTTTAAACCTGACATTTCCACACAGGACTCTCCTAGATCACAGAACACAAGCACAAGGCCAGGTGCATTCCAGGTAAATTCTTTGTGTGTTAAATTAATAACATGCTGGTAGCAATTACTATTAATGTGTATGTCAGATCAGTTCTGCACTCTGATGGTCAAACTTCTGTGAAATGCCTCCCCAGCAGCCCTTACAACCTCATCAATTCTCTGCTAAGGCAAAGAACTTAATAGTTTCTTTAGATTTTCCGAAGCCTTCCTTACTGATTCAGCTCACTGTGTCTTCTGAGCATGACCCACTGGGGACAGTGGTGCATGAGGTTCAACAGCCTAGACTGCTGTGGGATGATGTGCAAGAAATTATGAGCTCTTCCAAAACACAGGTATAAATCTCCTGAGAAGGCCTTCCTGTTCCCTGCCTACCTAGGTTCTGATACTGTCTTTAAGTCTGGTCTTGCTTGGCTTTTTCTACTGGAAGAGCTCTTTCCTCTCTTGAAGAAGTTAAAGGGAGAAATCTGAGGTTTGGTCCGTCAGAAACTGAGATACTTCAACACAGAGTGGGCATTAGCTTTCTGTTTGCTGTTGTTATTACGAAATCTCATTACTGTCTGGAATATCATAATGTGCTTGGAAGCTCACGTTTGTGTACTTCCATGACTTCATCTCTCATTGTGATGCAAGTTATTCCTCTACAGCCTAATCTCCTGGTTGGTTCTGGGAACTCTTCTCAGGTGCTCCTATTTGGGTTTTTGGTAATTCATATCCAGTCATAAAAGAACTGAACTTCTCAATCACGTTAAGTCAGGTTTACAAATCCTTCCTAGAACAAATAAACAATTTTGTTAAATATATGCTGGAGGAGATACCTGAGTTGATGTACAGTCTTTATTCTTCATCACATCTTAACCCTAAAGTTACTGGTACTAGTAAATTTAGGCGTACTGACACCTCTGGGTCTGACATTTAGCCAGACCAAGCTTTGTTTGTCCCTCCCTCCAGAGAAGTGTTATGCAGTGAATGAAGCACTGCAAATTTTCTTTTTGCCTAGTTTACTTCTTCCTTGTTTACGCTGTCCATAAAATAAAATAATGGAACAGATTTGCTACCAAGAACTGCAGATGTGTTGATGCCTTCAGCAGGTGACTTTTCCCAGCTTTGATGTGTTGTATCTCAGACTACTTCACCAATCTGCCTAGAAATAGTCAAACAGCTCTTGCCTTTCTTAGGATTCTTACCTTCAGACTTCTGCTGTGACTTTGAACTGTTACTACAAAGTTCAGCTTTGCATCTGTAACCATCCTGCAAGTTTTGTTGGGTGTTGGTAATAAGGCTGCCTGTAACTTTGCATTTGCCGTGATACTGAAAAGACTCAACACGAGGAGTTCCATGGGGGTGTTTGGTTCATGAAGGGGTTTTGTTGTTGGCTTTTTTCCCCACTGGGCAAGACCTCCCCATTTCTTATATAGATCTGATGTTGATTTCATTAAGATATTTCCAGGTGATTCTGCTCTGGGAATTTTCCCAGTGGCTTCCAGAAAGAAGCTGGCCTTATCAAATCAATCCTTTTGTGCCTCACCAAGCTGCCCTAGTTTTCAGACTTTCAGCCTCCTCACAGACAGCAGCAATCTTTGCAGACAGCAGGAGTCTTTGGGAATAAAACCATAGACACTTTTGAACTGAGCTAGGCCTACTGGAGCTTAAAGTGGTAAGGTTATTTTGAAGGAGAAAATAAACAGAATTTAAGTCTTCACATAGCAAACAAACACCAAATTAATTCAGACCACCATTCAGACTGTTGAAATATTATCCTCCTACCTATAGCACTTTGGAGGTACTACAAAATGCTTATGATTTGATTACCAATTGCCACTGTGCTTTCTGACTTACAGAGGATGAGAGAAGGTTAGTTTACAGATCTACATTAAAAGTGCTTTCTGCATCTAGGTCTCTTCTCAGCTCTCTTCAGAAGCACCAGTAGAAGCCCAAGCTATTAAACCTCCTGCTGTTATTATAAAGCCTCCCGTGTTGTTCAGACAGCCCACCCCTGTGACAAGACCAAGTGCCCCATTGACAAGGCCTGCTACACCTATCACAAGGCCACATGCTCCAGTTTCTGCTCCAGCTACAACCCCAAGTCATGGTCAGTCTTTAAAACCATCACCTTCTACTGTGGAACAGGAACGCTGGGATGAGGATTCTTTCCACGGACTCTGGGACACAAATGAGGATAAAGGAGCAAATATGGAGTATGAGTTGTGTAAACAGGAGTCAATGATGCCTCCACCCGTCTCCTCGCCTGTGAAAGTACCTGCCGTTCACACCTCTGTTCCGTCAGCTGTACCGGTGTCTCTTCCTCCAGTTATTCCACCGGTTCCTAAAGCACCTGTAATTCAGCAAACTGTGGATTATGGTCACGGACGAGGTGGGTATTACAGTGTATTTGTTTGAGTTGTAACAGAAACCTAATTAGTCCTCCTAACTTCTTTCTAAAGCAATGTGCCACGCAAAGCGGACCATAGGTGTTCTGCAGTTGACCTGTGGGCTGCGTACATTGTGATCTGGGGATAAGCAATGCAGTTCTAAGGACTCTGTAACCTCCAGCCTTGAATTTAGTATTTTCTTCAGTGCTGTGATCATGAGCTATATCACGTGAACTGAATAGTGTATAGCCATGTCTGCTTCTAATAAACACCAACTGATGTGATCACATCAATGTGTTATTTTTAGGTTGATACTGATATTTTCTGTTAATCTCTTTGTAGCCCAGTGTGAAAATAACTGTGCTAGAAGGTACTTTGGATTGTTACAGTTCTTAGGTGCGACTTAGTAAATTAAAGCAGGATGTGACTGGTGTTTGCAGTATTTATATACTGCGTAATGGGTGTGAGGTACCCTCTAGACAGGGGGAGAGACAAAGTTCTAGATATGAAGGACTTGCATCCTTAACAGGCATTTAATACGTAAATAATGAAAGTCTCTGATTTTTAATATTGAGCTTATCAAAGCTAAAATTCAGCACTAGTTTTTTGGTAGAATTAATTTCCCTCATTCTTAGTTTTTAATAGGAATGGAGTCAAGTCGTAAAGAAGTTCTTAAATTGTGCACTGTCATTCAAAGACTGCTTTTTCTCTCCACTTGAGGTGCCATAACATGAATTGAAACCATATTGATTCCGCTAAGTAGATGTTTTACTAAAAGCCATTAGAAAAATTGTCACTGTTAGGAATCTAAAGTGAGCATTTCAGTTACTAACCTTGACATAACATTAGTTCTGTGAGTTACTGAAACTTTAAGAGCATTTTAATGTTTATAATCTTATGACTGCATGCTACCTGAACTCATCTGAAAAGACAGAAGATCCATTCTTAAGGTAAGTACACATACACGCACAAGCCCGCTTCAGACTTCCAAAACCATGGTGTTGTGTACAGCTCTTTTCCATTAAAAGAAATTTTGATAAGTTATTCCAGTCATTTTTAATGCCACTGACTGATTGCTTTTCGTGACAAGGGAAAGGAAATGGAAGAGGAGTATTTTAAGACTTTGATTTTTTTTTTTGTTTATTTTTAACCAGATATAACCACCAGTAAAGTGGAACAGATTCCATATGGGGAGAGGGTAACCCTGCGCCCAGAACCTCTACCGGAGAGGCAGGCATTTCAGAAAGGTAGGGTGTGCTTGGTTAATTCTCAGACAGTTAGTTACTTTTTAAGAAAAGTTGTAAGGCACTAAAGCTTATTTTAAACTACATAATTCTTGTTTAAGCTAGAACCACTTCATTTTGTTCAGAAGCCCATAAGAATAACAGTTTATATTGTCAAGAGGAGTAATACAGTCGATGACTTAGCTACTTAAAAAACTTAGTTTTGTAGCTTTAAGTGTCATTTTATGGCATGGTTGTCTGTTGCAAGTTGCAATAGAGATTCAGTGGTTGGTTAAGTTCATTCTGGCCCTCACATGTATATACTTTTCTTCCACTCTCGTTTTTCGCTTTTCCTTCAAAAATAAATAAAAAAAAATGGAGTATGTTTTAGTAGTTTACATTTCCATGGGTTTCTACTTTCAGATCACCCTGGTCGTTACAACAGGGAAAGAGATCGTGAGCCTTATTTTGAGCGTCAAGGTAATTCCAACACAGATCACCGGGATTTCAAGAGAGACCGGGAGCTGCACAGAGACCGTGGTTCTGTGGACTATGAACGAGAGAGATTTGAAAAAGAGCGGCATCCCCGAGATGACAGGTACGTAGTTTTGCAAAACTCTGGGAATCAATACACTTCACGCTACATTGGGCATCGGCCTGTGAGGTACATGTTCATTTCTTTCTGGAATCCCTAGTAGAAATTCTAGAAATACTCAAAATACTGCCTTGACAGGGTTCTTCCTACTACACCTTCAAGGACTCAGTCTTACCGTGACAAGAAAGACCATCCTTCTTCCAGGCGAGGTGGTTTTGAAAGACCACCTTATGAACGAAAGACAGATCGTCCAGCATATGATCATGGGCCTTCCATGTTTGGAGGTACAGTTTCTCAATCTTGAAGGCATACTAGAATATTATGAAAAATAAGGACTTGCAGAGGTAAAGATTAATTGGGAGAAGATTAATTGATTTGCAGTATTTTGTTTGGTGTATTTATAATTCAGAAACATTTATTTGGACAGTGTCATGTAGTTTTGTTACGCAGTGGTGGTAAGACCAGGAATGCAACAATTCTAGTCTCCTCAAAAATGTCTTTGCAATAGGTTCAAAAGTAGAAATTTGAATTATTTTGGGGTGAAATAAGGTAGGTCTGTTGAAATCAGCTCAGCTGAGTATGAACATCTTAATTTTTTTATTTTACTGAACTAAGAAAATTCTTCTGTCCAAACACTGGAATTTGAAGGTGATCGTAGAAATTACCCTGAGGAAAGAATTCCTATTTCTACTCCATCAATCCCCCGTCAGCCACCACCACCCGCTCCACGAGTGGAAAGGAAGCCAGAATCTAAAAACGTAGATGATATTTTAAAGCCACCAGGACGGGGTAGCAGGCCAGAGAGGGTGAGTATGCATTCTGAAAGCATCAATAGGTTTCTACGAGGTCTGTATTCAGATACAATGCTCATCAGTTTAATACACTGTGAACAAGCCTACATTTGAGGAAGCTCTAGAAATTCTCTTGGTTCCTTTTCAAATGCCTGGAGTGTTGTAGCATAGCTATTAGGATGCAACAGGAGTTGTAAACTTCCTGGGAATGCTAAGATGAAACTCATATTAGCTGATAATGTTAATGTATTTTAGATTCTTTTGAAGTCTTCACTTGGGTGTTTGATGTAACAGAGAAAAGACTTTACACAGAGTCAGAAACTTAACAATGCACCATATAAAGTAAGAAAGAACAAGATTCAGGCTACAAAACATCTACAGAATCACAGAATTGTCATGGTTGGAAAAGACCTCTGAGGTCACTGAGTTCGACTGTACACACGCAAAAAACCCTACAATCTCAGCCGCTAGAGCATACCCTAGTGTGTGCCAAATCTACACCTTTCTTAAATACTTCCAGGGATGGTCACTCCACCACCTCCCTGGGCAGGCTGTTCCAGTGCCTGGCCACTCTTTCAGTAAAGTCATTCTTCATAATATCTAATCTAAACCGCCCCTGCCACAATTTCAGAGCATTTCCTCTGGTCCTGTCATTATTCAGTTGGGAGAGGAGGCCAACACCCACTCCTCTATGACCTTTCAGGTAGTTGTGAAGGGCAATGAGGTTTCCCCTTAGTCTCCTCTTCTCCAAACTAAACATGCCCAGTTTCATTAGTCTCTCCTCATGTGACTTGTTCTCTAGACCCCTCACCAGCTTGGTGGCTCTCCTCTGGATACGTTCCAGCACTTCAGTGTCCTTCTTGTAGTTAGGGGCCAAGACCTGAACACAGTACTTGAGGTTAAGCCTCACCAGTGCCAAGTACAGAGACACCATCATTTCCCTACTCCTGCTGGCCGCACTATTCCTGATACAAGCCAAGGCGCTGTTGGCCTTCTTGGCCACCTGGACACGCTGCTGGCTCATGTTAAGCTGGGTGGCCACCAGCACCTCCAGGTCCTTTTCTGCTGGGCAGCCCTCCAGCTGCTTTTCCCCAAGTCTGTGAAGTTACCTGGTGGTGTTGCAGCTGAAATACAGGACTCGGTACTTGGCCTTATTGAACCTCATACAATTAGCCTTGGCCCATTTAGATCAGTTTCAGTTAATTTTATCTGAACCAGATCTGTAACATCTTATGCAATATGAGCTGCTGGGATGATTAACATAATGTACTCTTATTCTTTGGAACTACTACCATTCCTCACAACCAGGTTTGTAAAGTAGGCAGTGAGGCATGGTACTGCCTTGGCTTGATGATATGCAAAAGTGTGAGCCCAGAGCAGATAATTTTCTAGAAGAAAATTTTTGCAAAACATGTTCAGTTAAATGTAGTACAGCGTCCTATTTTCTTACATGATCTTTGTTTCAGATTGTAATCATAATGAGAGGGTTGCCTGGCAGTGGAAAGACGCATGTAGCAAAGCTCATCAGGGTATGTAAACAACTGCTGACTGTAGTGCTGCATGTCTCTTACCTGCACTTCCTCTGCTGTTTTCTTTCTGTTTGTCTGGAATTTCAGCCTGTTTTATTTCATGTTTTTTCTCTTCATATGGCATCAGAATCCCCTCTGCTGTTATCCCTGATGTCTGCTACTGCTCTCTTCTTGTTTTGGGTATAGAACAGAGAACCGTTGTTTGCCAAAAGCATTTTGAACATCCTCTGTAGCAGAATGAAATTCGTACAGCAAGAGGATATGTTTTCTTTTTGCTTTCCTCCCAGGATAAGGAAGTAGAATGTGGAGGACCTGCACCAAGAGTGCTCAGCTTGGATGACTATTTTATCACTGAAGTGGAAAAAGAAGAGAGAGACCCAGATACAGGGAAAAAAGTGAAAAAGAAGGTACTTTTAAATCAGTTGCTTATCTTTACAAAGAAACAAGACATTCTGGAACAACACAGTAGCAATCAGAATTTCAGTCTGTGGCTTTGGAAGAGTGCGGTGTTCTGTGGCATGTTTTTCAAAATATGCCAAAATTTAATGGCAGAATGGGCAAGTCCTTAAAAGTTGACCTGGAAGATGTTTTTCTCACAGCAATGTACTTTGTGGTCATGACATGCAGCAGTTTAACATCAGCAATTTAATAAGTATCCTCTTTCTTAAATACTTTTGTCCTTGATAAAGGTGATGGAGTATGAATATGAAGCTGATATGGAAGAGACTTATCGTACCAGCATGTTTAAAACTTTCAAAAAGACCTTGGATGACGGCTTCTTCCCCTTCATTATCCTTGATGCTATCAATGATAGAGTGCGACATTTTGAACAGTTTTGGAGTGCTGCAAAAACCAAGGGTTTTGAGGTAACAGAGCCTAAAAAGCATTTGAACTTGCTAGCAGTGTTTCTAAACTGCTGAATGCAGAGTCCCTCTCATGTCCAGGAAAAATGCTGTGGTCTGCAGTTATAAATTTACCTTTCTTAGAATGTACGACTGCAGAGTGTATCATCAGGCAGAAAATGAGCTCTAAAAATCGATCTGCGATATTTAATATTGTCTCCCTCTTTCTAGGTGTATTTAGCTGAAATGAGTGCAGATAACCAAACGTGTTCCAAGAGGAATATTCATGGACGCAAGCTAAAGGACATCAGCAGGGTAACTGTATACATCTGGAGTCGTAGGATTAATGATAAGTTTCATTGTGCTTTTAGGGCTGCTGTTGTTGGAAAACTAGACTTCTTTTAGACTACATAATGCTTACACTTTCCCTCTAAGAAGAGTTGGTAGGCGTTTCATGGGATTGATTGAAATTACTTTCCTTAAGTACAGATACATTTTGTTCATAATCAGAAACCAAATTTTTCATTGAATCTGTCACGTTTTTAGATGCTTCATTCTTGTTTGGTTTTTGTTAGATGTCTGATCACTGGGAGGCAGCACCGCGTCACATGATGCGCCTGGACATTCGTTCCCTGTTGCAGGACGCTGCTATTGAGGAGGTGAGAATCCCTGCTTGTTAAAATTACAAATCACTTAGATGTGACTATACTGAAAATACAGAGCAGGGAAGGGTATGATCACAACAGGGCAGTTACACTTGGCACTGTAGAAGATGAGAACTGCTGAGTCAGTCGATTATTACATTATCTTTATCTATTACCCAAGAATGAAGGTACTTATTACTTTTTATTACCTTTTTGGAGCCCCAGGCTTACGCAACTTTGAGGAAGAGTTGAAGCCATTTAGCTCATTAGCAACAGTTGAGTAGCAATTAAACAGGATCCTTACACTCTCAGATAAAACTCAGCAGTTTTTCAGGTTACTGCATTAATTGGATCATAATATGAGGAATTAGTTTGATTAAATAAGTAAATAAAGAAATTTGAACTCCTGTCAATCCCTGCTTTGAGGAATACAGACCCGTTGCAGAAAATTAAGATGTAGCAGATGATTACACTTGCTGTAGAACTGTACTACCTTTTTATTCCATTTGCAATTTGCTGTGACTTGCATCTTTGGTGTGTCACCTTTCTGTATTGTTGCGTTCTTCTTTAGCAGATGTTTCAGGAGCTCTGGCAATAAATTAGTATGTTAATCACACAGTCATTGTGAGTGTACCACAGCTGTATGTTGCTATTAGAACAGCTCCTGGCATGGCCATAGAAACTGGTGAATTGCTGAAGTAGGAAGAGAGTTTATTCTTTGCAGTTTGTCATGATGTCACTGGGTTATTTCTGAATCTCCAAATTATTTGTATCAGAAAATACTGATCTTTAAGAGGCCAGCAAAAGGCTCAGCTCTCAGGTAGGCTCTGAGACGGGCAGATTTGGGATTTGCTTTGTGTGCATCAAGGTTTTACTAATGGTATGAAAAACTGTGCATACTTTGAGAGTTTTAGGTGTTCCACAGTGCACACGTGAATCCTCATTAGAGTCATGGAGTCCAGAAAGTATTCCATTAGATGGGCAGGGTTAGATGCATGTCTTAAAGCATCCGATATGTTAATCTCTGTGGTTATTATTCTTCACTGTGGCATTTGAATACATAAAGACAAATGCCTGATGTTCTATGCAGAGAGCACCATTCCAATGATGTGTAAATGGCAAGTTTAAGACTTTTTCTGAGATTTCAAGTTTTGAAATGTGATTGTGTGGGAACAAAGAGCAGTATCTTCCTGCTGCAAATACCGGTAGCACAAAGAATGCATGTGAATGAGAATAAACAATTGCTACTTTCCCACACAATTTGTCACACCATAGCTAGAAGGAAACCTGCTTCTGAGAGAAGACAAAATGGAGCCAGTATACACATGTATTACATCATCATACTTTCCAAGATGAATCTTTTCTTTCCTCTCTATTTGAACTTGGAATCTTCTACTTAATATGATAAAAAGATAATGCGTAGAAGTCAAATATTGCCTTGTAAGTTCATGCTTGTGCTTTGGAACAGGTGGAGATGGAGGATTTCGATGCAAATATTGAAGACCAGAAAGAAGAAGTTAAGAAGGATACAGCAGAGGAGGAAGAAAGTGAACTGGTAGGAGACACATCAGCCATCTCTAACAAAATGTTTGTTAATGTGTCTGAGGGGGAATCTGAGTCTTAAAAATGCCAACCCATTGCCATTCTTAGCTGTGCAATCTTAATACACACGTTTCTAGTTGTTTGATCCTTAAACTTTTCTAGGAAAACTTTACTGTCATATTGTTCCTAAGTGCATTTTTTTAAGAATCTGTGAGTATATGCCACAAACAGCATTATCAGTGGAACCTCTATCAACATGCCTCTTACAGACATTTAAAAATCACACTACACTATAGTCTTGCAGATTATCCAAGAATTGCACAAAATGGCGGGATGGGAATAATGGGCAAGGATTAATTTAGTTTATTTTCTTTCATGTGTCTAAGGAACTCTTCTCAACTGGCACAGTGTGTGACAATAGTTACGAAAAAGAATGCTTTCTCTGCCAAGGCTCACTCTGTCAGTAGGTATTTCCAGGATGAGGGATTAGGTCTCTTGGATAAATGAAGGTTAGAGAATTGCCCCAAGGGCTGGTGTTTTTAGGTATGTATTTAAAAGGCTACAGAAGTCTTCCTAAGGTAACTTCTTGGTATGTGTTGGAACTGCAGCTGGTCAGTGCTTGATGAGTTGAATTTGTCAAACCTTAGTTCCCACAACCAAGCAGTTAAACTCCAATAAACAGGAAGTAACCAAAAACGTCTGAGACAACTCTAAAAGTCCTTTTTCTTGATGGAAATTTACTATTCTTCAGCAGTGGCAGTTTAGAAAGCAGTTGAAATATAGAATTAAAAAGTTTAGGAGAAGTGTTTTTTAATAAACATCTGTTTTTTGAAACATGACTCATTCTCTTTACTAAATTATTGCTTGGCACAGAGTATGAGACTTCATAAAGTGTGGTTAGAACATTTCAAAGATACATCCATCTTTACAAGGATATGGCTGATAGTCTCATCTCTTGGAAATGAGCTCTATCTAGAAGAGAAAGTTTTCTTTTAACTTTTGAGATATCTGTACATAAATGTGTGTGTGTTGTCTGTGTGTGTTTATGGGCTCTGGGGAGTGTCCTAATTTACAGCACATATAACAATAGGACCTTTTCTTTATGACACAAGGAGAAAGCTTGGTAAAAAACCAATGTAAATTATTAATAACTAAAAGTAATCTACATAGAAGAATGTTTTATATTTGGATTCACAAGAGATGAAAAATAGCAAAGGATTATCTGCTGTATGTAATCTCTGCTATTCAATCACATGGCTAATCTCGAGAGAGAGGTATGTCAGACAGAAAGGTGGAACATTACACTGTATTTGGTATCTGTTGCCTTCTTGAGAGCAGTTGGTGAGGGTTCTTCAATTCATTTTGCTGCATTTAATCCCATGGAAAAAGAGAGGTCTGAAGCTCCTGCCATCTGGCAGATGTCCTTGGAATATCCAACTGTCTTGTACCAAAGGATGAAGTCTGAATCTTTTCTTATCCTATCTGAGAACCGAGATACTGTACAGATTCAGCACGCAGTAGGTCATTTCACACCATCAAAGTCACTCTTATTGCTATTATCAGCTCCTGTAGGGTTGTTCGTAGCATTTAGACAATTCTTCTCTGTGCTTGATGGTATGAATTACTGATGTGTTTAACTTAGTGTTCTCACCAGTGTATCACACATCACTTTGTTCAACACAGGCTTCTAGCTGTGATGTAAACCTTTTGAGCAAATTTCAGTGTGCAACTTGGTTTAAAAGTATAAATATACATATATGCATGAACTTTGTTACAAGGAAATACTGTAGCACAAACTGTTTTAGTTTTTATTAATTACAGACAATTAAAAACAGTGAGACAGAGAGATTCGATAATCTCAACTGACTTGATATATGGTTTGTAGAAAAAATGTCTTTCAAGGATTTTGGAAGAGCAATGCTGAACATAAAGCAGTGCAGCTCTCTGGAATAGTACACTCTGATTTAGTTAGCCCGTAGCATTAACAAATACATGTTTACCACAGTGGAGGCAACCTACAAGTAGAGCAGGACAAAAGTTAGTGTAATAAAACTGGTCTGTGGATTGTTTGTTTTCTTGTTGAAATCTTCTAGAGTAGTTATTTTCCCTCTCTGTTAAAAATCATTCTTAAAATAATGGAATTCTTACAGTGGTTCCATTTCACTACATCGAGCTTTTTATATGATTGCAGAGAAAACGTAAGTAGGTTTATACCAAATCTAAATGCCTGAAATGAGTTGTAAGGGGTTGCTTAGTAAGAATTTACTTGTCCAAGAATGTAAAATGAAAAATAACAAGAAGGTATCAAAAATAAATACCTTTTTTGCTAAATTTACTATCATTATGTTCATTTACAAGGAATAAACTGGCTAAAGATTAATACATGTAAAACATAGGATGACATTATATGTAGGGAAAAAGTGTTTTAAAAGAGTCGTTTAACTAAGAGGGTTATTTTAAAATGAAAAATAATGCTTAAATTTTAGTGATTCAACAGATATTCATTTAAACTGGAAAAATAATTTTGTTTTGTTGTGGACTAACCACTCATACAAGAATTTAATATGTTCCTTTGAAAGGATTAAGTGAAGCCTCCGTGTAGTAAACCTGGGAATACCTTCTTAAAAGCTTATGACTACAGTAACTTTTTCATTTGTATTTGTAAAGCTTTGAATATTCTTTATGCCTGACAAGTTGTGTTGCAATAACTTTGCCAGCTGGGGTAATACCATGTAGTGCCTGTGCACGCAGTGCCATCGCTGTCTGTTAGACTCATCCCAGAGTTGTGTGCTTGCGGGAAGCAGCACTCTTGTAACGATTTGCAAGGGCTGCCAAAGTGACTGAATGGGAAGTGGATGCAGAAGTTCTGAAATACTGAGTAATTTGTTTCCTTCATCCGATAACAAGAATTGTGCCTTACAAAAAGAAATACCTTAAGCTCCCATTATAATGCTGTTTCCAGTTCAAAAGTGATATGCATGTGTGTCTCTCTCTAATCCTCCGAGCTTCTCTCTGTGTATGATTTAGGGTTACATTCCGAAAAGCAAATGGGAGATGGACACTTCTGAGGCAAAGCTAGGTGGGTATTTATTTTTTCCTGTTTCTTGAAGTTGGTATTTGACAATGTTTGCAAAACCTGAATTTTCATTTTTATTGTGCTTCCTTACCAAAGACAAATAAATGTATTGATCTCATACACATGTCTCAAACTGCAAAAGCATCTATACAGAAAAGAAACTTGTCTTCTGCTGGAAGCAAGGGAGTTACGACTTTCTAACCATTACTGTTCTGTATACTCATTAATTGTTCTTCCATTTGTTCAAGGAAAGTACTTGGTCTTAAAATTTGTTTTTGAAAAAAAAAAAAAAGCAGTATTTCTGTTCTGTATTCACCTCTTCTGTACTATGAAAAACGACGAGTCAGCTTACATTGCACCACATTCTTGTTCATACTGCATACCTTTTTTTCAAGCCTAAATGTCATCAGTAACTTCTCACTTTCTTGGAGACATGCCTAGTAGTTACTGTGTTGAGTGTGTTTCTCACTCCAAAACTGACATGTGTGAGGATAAAGTAGTGCCATGCTTTGAAGTTCGTTCTGAATGAGTAGGCCTCAGTGTATCTTTTCAACAACTTAGGTATTGAACAGTTAAAGTTCGTTATGCTCTTGGGTTCTGGGAGAGTACTAGAATTCTTCTTAGTAGGGTGAAAAATGAACTTTCCAGAAGCACAAGGGCACAATTTTCGCTGCACTTCTCGTTCTGATTAGTGCTGCTGGTTGTGTTAGACATAAGTGTTAATTTTAGGATTCTGTCAAAGTCAAAAGCAACACTTGGTCAAAATGCATGCACCGTGGCTGTGGTGGAAAGTGTTCACATGGAAACGTCTTTCTGGTCATTATGATCAGGTTTGGTTCATTGTTTTACTGTATAGTAATGGTTCTAAGCAAAGATTTTATCAATGCAATCTGCATAAGGCTGCTAATTTCTGTCATGTCTGTGAGAAGTAACAAATATCTGAATTAGATGCAGCATGTCGTAACATTTTGAGGTTCTGCTTCTGCATGTGTGGAACGGCCCTGTGTATCATACTTTCTAATAACCAAAATCACACTTGTACCATAGAAATAGCATTACAAGGTCTGGCTTACATAAACCACCTTTTCATCTTCTGCTGTTAACTGCTTAGTCAACACCATCTCTTCTGCTGATGTGCTCTCTTTTAAGTCATTTTAATATTTGTGGAATATATTGATGTTGTGGCACCTGCAGCACAACTGGAAGAGCCTTGTACTCAATGATTCCAGCATATCAAACAGCTGGGCAGTTTGACAGAATTAATTTAGGATTGCTCTGCATTTTTTTCTTAAGAATAGATTGTTGTAATATCTTAAGATTATTTCTTAGGTTTAGAATGATTTTTTTTTTTCCCCTTCCAATTATGTATGAAACAATAGTACTGGAAAACTGCATTGCTGAAGAATGCTCTGATACATTGTGCTGTATTCCAAATAATGTAGCCTTCAAATACTAAGTAGTAGGAACAGATGCGTTGCGCTGCCTGTGGTGAGTCTTAAGTCATCCCGTGCATTTTACAAATATCACAGAAGTCCAAAGTGTATTCTAAAAATACTTAATTTTTGTGTGTAGTTTGTAGCATCACAGAGACTGTGGCTGCAGCAGAAATGTATAGATAGCTTTCAAAATATCTCTCTCTCGTGATCAAATACTGTAGAAACAAAAAACAATGTTATGTTTCTTTTTGGTATGAAAACTCCATAATATAAGATGTCTCCACTTAAATGTAAAATGGGAGCGAGCAGCAGAATCAAGTTTATGCCAAAGCTACTTGCAAGGCTGTTGAAATAATCCTTTAGAAATCAAATTCCATTAACAAAGTGGATGTTAGCATGCTGCAAGACACAGATACAGGTGCTGAGAAGGTCTTTCTTTCATTAAATCCGTTTTCATTATTTTACTTTATAACTTCCTCCTAGGTTAATTTTTACAAATATATAGAACGATAGTTGAAAAATAAATTTTGACAAAACATACATTTTAAAAAAGCCAAGCATTCCTATGTAATGAATGCCCTTTCTTTGAAAAAATGCTCTGTAAGTGCAGACAACTTGTAGCTCAAGGTGTGCATTATAAGCACTTGCAATCTGTGAGTAAGGGTTATATTTAATTCACAATAAGACTTTGTTGTAGATGACCAATTAAAATTAGTTCCTAAAGGGCATGTAAGTTGTGTATGCTTTTGTTATTGCAAAACTGAGTTATTTCCTGGGAGCTGGCCTGCCCATTAGGTTTATTGCGTTAGTCCCACAGGGCACACATTTGCAGAAGTGATGTAAGTGCAGAATCCAAACCCAACACTGTAAGTCTTGTTTTGCCTTTTTGTTTTCCTTCTGAGTAGATGTTGTTACGGGAGAGCACATTAAGATCTTACTGACTGTAATAAGCCTCAGAGAAGGTCTGAAAAGTTTGAGTCCTTTAGCTGCAACACTGACTTGTGACAATCACTGTACCGTGCGCCCCTGAGCTCTTGCTTTAGTTGAGATTTACTTTGGCAGGGGTGATGCATTCCTCTGAGTATGTGTGTGGTTTATCATTTCCTTATGTGTTGTGAGTGCACAGCCACGTTTCTGTTCTAAAGTCTAATCACCAGTTTGTCTCGGTGCACAGTGCACACAGGTTCCTGTATTTAAATTTACAAAAGTGGACTCACATTTTTAAAATTTTACTCTATTTGAAGTGTTAAGCGCGATGCTGTGTTTCAAAGTGCGGCTTAGTGGTGAGTTCTGCAGACTTTCAGGAGAGGAGATGTGAGCTCTGGCTCAAACCACAACACTGAAGTTTTGATACCATTGTAAAATTTGCTCTAGAACACAAATAATACAAATTTATATAAAACCTTGTGGCTTTTGTGTAAGAAGGACACAAATTTAGCTCATTGATTCATTTAGTTGTTTGAAGGAGGTAATTAAGTCAGTTGTTTTCAGATGCTTTACTGTTAAAATTCTGAAGGTGAGTTTGCTTTTTTTCAGAAATGCTGCTTCATTGTTTCTAAAACTGCAATGGTAAAATTATGTTTGATAGTTTAAACAATCATCTACCGTAAATATTCACGAGCACCATTGTTACAAAATGATCCCTTATCTCATTTTCAGAAAAGAATATTCTGAAGTAATGCTTTGTGGTAGGCTTTGGACATTTCTGTGGTGTCTACTGCACAGCACATGTACCTTGAACCATGATAGTGTGGATGGAAACCAATCCCTCTGAAAGTCAATCCAGCTTAACATATGGAAGGAGATAACGTTTTAAAATAAGCAGTAGCAAAAAGGGATGTAGGGGAACCTCATACCCTGCAGGGCCAGCTGAACTCCTCTGTTGAGGTTTCAGTTGAACATTTCTTGGCAATGTGTTCAGTTGGTGTCTCTGCAGCAGGGAGCAAGAGACTGAACTCTTCCTTCCACATAATGAGATGAGCTTGCATCGGTAGTGTGTTGCCTTCCAACAGGAATAATGTCCGTGGGCAGATTGCCAACAGAAGAGCTTCTGGATTTTCAGTTCTTCATGATCCTAAATGCTCCTCAATGCATTTGTTGCTCTCCTTTTTCAATGTCCTTTTTTTTGGTTGTTGGTTTTTTTGATTTTGTTTCTCTGAAAACCCGTGTTCTACAATGATCTACGCTGATGGATCTGAGAGTAATACTGAGGAGTAGTGCGACACATTATGTGCTGGAGTAACAGCAGAATATTGTATAAATAATTCCGTCTTCTAGAAGGAGTGCCGTCTGTCTTTGGAGATTGACCTTCAAATTTGGCAGATTTAACTTAGAGCAAAAGAAGAACCTTAACTGAATCACGTAACAAGATGTATCATGTAACAGATACAAATATTCTGCACACTTTTCTTGAATGTTGGCTTTTTTTAAAAAGCAGAGTGGGATTAAAATGTTTTCTTAGAAGAAATCCTGTATCTGTTCCAGGGAAATGCGGCAAAGGGTGGAGTCTTTAAAAACAATTCTAAAGTTGTATGAGGGAGAAATTACTTCATTAGTTTATGGCATTTAAATTATACTAGCATGTCTGCATCTCCATTGCCTCACATTATCTCTGTTGTTGCTCTTTTCTCTCCCATGTTAAGTAAAAAAAACCCCTCATCTCTGAACTGATCTTCTTTAAATACATACCTTTGAACATCCTCTTCTGCTATCCAGAAAATATGCTGCCTTGTATTCGGTTTATTTCTGAGGCTTTCTGTGAGTGAATTTAATTCCATCAGTGACATCTGAAACGACTTTACTGACATCACTGGAAATGGTTTACAGAATATAACTGCCAAGCTTAGTATTCCTTCTGCTTATACTTGAGTTGTTGGCTTGTCAAATGGTAGCAAAGATCCACAGAAGTACTAGCATCTCCTTTGACTTGTAAAGCCGGTTTTTGTTTTCATGCTTTGTTGTTTGTAATCTTACAAGGAATACTTCATCTCCTTTCCAAAAGCAATTTTGCTACATAATTTCAAGAAGGTGGTGGTTTTTTTAACTGAAAGTAAGTGTCCATAGACTTTGAAAATTTTAGAACCTAGGAACGGAAAAAGAAGAAAACGGTGACTGTTGGACAAATGTACTGCTCAAAATACTCATGACTGTCCTCTTACACCATGAAACAAAAAGATTCTGAGATTTCTAAATATTTTTTTCCAGTCCTGGAGCGTTTTTTGAGTATATTTTCCTTGTGGGGAGAGAAAAAGAGAGGGGGTGAGGGGGAGGAGTGGGGGGTGTGTGTCAGGGTTTCCAAGGAGCTTTTTGTCTGGCAGAAACGGTATCTCAAAAACTTGTCTTTGCATTAAATTCTATGATCATCACTTGTTTCCTGATCTTGCATGCATGCCATGTTTGACACAGTATTAAACCCCAAATTTGGGAAAAATGCTACAGCTTTAGTATTGTGTTCAAATACATAAAGGTGGATCTGTGGTTCCTAGCTATTGGTGGCTATATTGTACCTGTAAGGACAGACTCCGTATAGTGTGAACGTCCAGAAGAGCAAACATTTTCTCCCTCATGCAAATAAAAAGATCGAGTGTTACTGCCGCACAGTTAATGTGAAAGATCAATAAAACTTGAAAATGCTGTTGAGTCTTCTCTAGTTTATTTCAACTCTCATCATTCCACCTGTCAAGACAAGCTGGATGTACAACTTCTGCTGCTCATTCTTTTGAAAATTTTTCCGCTCTCCTTCTTGTTTGTGTGAATAATAGAAAAAATTTCTCCTTTAACTTTGAGGCTCTGTGTTTGTTCTCAGACAAGCTGGATGGTTTGCGGACTGGCACTAAAAGGAAACGTGACTGGGAAGCAATTGCCAGCAGAATGGAAGATTATCTGCAGCTTCCAGATGACTATGACACACGTGCTTCTGAACCTGGAAAGAAAAGGGTAATGCATTTTCAAATGACTTACTGGCTATATATGACCATTTAATGGTCTCTGTGATAAGGAGTTTGTATCAAGTCATTCCATGTGTGTGAATATGACAATTTCACTGACTCGCTTTTCATTTTGCTGTTCCATTAGATTCTGTAAGAGAATGTTCTCGAGAGTAAGGTCTTCCAGAGATAAACAAAAAAAATTAAAACGAAGTGAGGAATTGTAGATAGTAAAGATTAACTGTGCGTGACATGGCTTTTGAGATTGAGAATGGAATCATGTCCCATTCCTTGCTGGGGGAGATGATGCACTTTGTTTCAGAGCAATCTACAGAGTACTTTTCTTACATTGTATGTTTTGTGATGACATCGTGTGATATACTGTGCAGATTCCAAGACAGGGTGATGATTTTGTTAAGCTACTTTTCTGTTAGATTCTTTAATAAGTAAGCAGAGAAACATACTCTATTGTTCAAAGAGATTCACCTGAGGAAAGTATCAGCTATGTAGGTTTTATATCAATTAAGTCTTGTAGGCGTTACCTCCTGCATATACCTTGCATAAGGCTTGGGAGATGGTGTATAAGAAGTTGACTTCAATCACTTTATACGTAGTTCTGTTTGTAACAGTGATGGTGGAAGAAAGCAGGTGTTGCTTATCAGCAGGAGTGTCTGGGGAAATCCAGGCAGAACACGGAATGGGGAGGTGCTGGCAGAAAGGTGATAAGCCTTGTCCCCAAGTAACAAATCAGCCTGAATGGCCTCATCAGTTAGGATGGCAAGGAAGAGCTTCACTTACTGTTATTTCTTAGCCTACAACGGTGTGTTCCAGCTGAGATTCTGGACTGTAGCTCTTCATCATCACCTCCCTCACTCACTTCTCGCTGTACTCTCCCTCCCAGGGCCGTCTGGGTTTGTGGGTGAGGGAGTAACTGTGTATGTTTGAAGAGGATGAGTGCAAGTGATCTGCATGACCATGAAAAGCCACGGAGGAGATGGCTGCAGCTGTAAAGATGGGAGGTTACAAATGGATTAAGAAGTGTTATTTAGTATAAAGAAATTGTGAAAAGATTTAAATAGAAATTTATCAGAATATAGACAAGAAACCTCTCTTGTTCGCTCACTCATTGCCGAGTTGCTCTTTAAGATTGTCTTTCTGTAGTTTCATATTTGTCTTCTAGATGTTTCCATTGTGCAACTGAAAGACAGGTTGTACAGAAAATGAAGAAACTAAATTAATCTTTGATTAATTAATTAATCTTCCTGCAGAAAGCATTGCTTTGAACAGAGGAATAATTGTAGTAATTACACTTCAACTCTCAGAACTGTAGCACTGAAATGGAAAAGGCTAATTATCTGTAGCTTTCTTCTACTCTGTGGAACACCTGGGATATTCAGTTAAAATAACGTAATTGCTGTATTTCCCATCTTTAGCCATCAGAAAGCAAATTAATACTTACCTGTTCAAATGAAAATTGAGTACAAATGAGAATTCTTGTACTCTTATCTGCAGTGGAGAGCCTAGACTTGTCTCAGGATGTCTTCAGAGGTTGTCCTACTGATAGTGTGTTCTCCATAGGTGCGGTGGGCAGATTTAGAAGAAAAAAAAGATGCAGACAGAAAAAGGGCCATTGGTTTTGTTGTTGGCCAAACAGATTGGGAGAAGATAACAGATGAAAGTGGTCATCTTGCTGAGAGAGCCCTCAACCGCACCAAGTATATATGAAAAAGTGGTTAAATGGAATTTTGTGCCTTTAAGGTAAGTATTTAGTCTTCCTGCATCTTTATAGCCTTGATGTTTTTTAGATTTTTTTGAAGAGTTGAGTCTTGTTGTTGTTGTTGTTAGAGTTCTCCCAGACACGTTTGTTTGATTTGGAGCCTTTTATAATAGGTGTCAGCTGTGCCCATGTCAATACGCACCCTCCCATACAGCATCTAAAAATAAAAGGAGGAGGATTGTCAGCTGTCAATCTCCAAACCTTATTAACAGGAAGATTGTAGTTTCATTGAAAGAGTAGCTGTGTGCATAGTGCTGTCTAGTTCAGATTTTGTTTACTATATCTTAACTCTGACCATGTTAATTGCTGTTTTACTTGGTGTAACAAACTTTTCCTTTCTTTACAGGCCATTTGCTCTGAGGAGAAGTGAACCAAGGTGTCATGAGCATCTTGCATGGGTTATGTCACTCCCACCTTCACAGTTTTTCTTTGTTACTTTAGTTTCAGCAATTTTCTTGAAATATTGACAGATAACCGATGCCCTCAAAAAAAACCCAACAAATCCCACTGCTCCTAAGTGAGAGAGACAGTTTACTTTTTAATATTTTTTGGAGGGGAGGGAGGGGGAGGGCCAGTAGTTTTAGCTGCTGTTTGTGGGATAAAGTGGAAGGATTAGACAGACATTACCTCCACTGTACCGTTACAGAATGTTTATCACCTTTGCTTTGTGGCCGTTCTCGTTTTATACTGTATGTACCTTGTAGCTTATTGTATTAGGAAGCAGAACAATAAATTTCACTATAAATTCAGTGTTCTTGGTGCACCATGTAGCATGGTTTTTGTTTGACATTTTAAATGTGGTCTGTGTTCGCATGTTGACAGTGTTCAGAACCGTCCTTACCTGGAAGAGGTGCTGTGCTCATGTTCCAGAGTGTGTCCCGTCTTCTAGGTTTATCACCTGCTCTTCTTCTCATAGACAGCTCCATTGAAGGCCCCAGGCTTTGCTGGCCTTTAGGAGCCGTACCATTCTCATTCTTCCTGGAAAGCAGGAATGATTGTTGTTTTTTGGATCCTAGTTTCTCAGTTGTATCAAATTTTCATTACTACCTGAGTATAAATTATGTGGGATGGCTCTGAAATACTCAAGGAAGTAATGCATGAGAAAGATTTCTTTAATGCTCAACTTGAAAACAGGTTCTGCGGGGTTCTGTGGAGGGCAGCCTGGAAAATTCAGTTTGGTTTTACTATGTCTTTTAGCCAACACTAATCCCAATCAGGGTATTTCATTCCATTTATAGGTCTGCTGTCACATAGAGCAACATCATTAAGAACAGCAACAAAGACCAGAAGTTATACCCTTCTATTCCTTTAATAAATATGTTTAACTTACTAAAAAAGATAAGTGAATAGCAGTCCACACTATTAAAAGTAGTACAAACTCTACATGGCTGATGGTACATCACTTCTCCCACAGCATCAGGTTTGCCGATGAAAGCTTTTTGTCCTCTCAGGCTTTGAAGCAAATGCCTTGTGTTAATAATGTTGTAACCAGGCAAGGTGTTTAAATCTGAAAAGAATTGCTGTTTTACTGGTGAACTGATTTTGTATTTTTTTCCTCCTGATCTTTATGAGGGAAGAAAATAGAGTCCTGAATTTCCTTCTCTGCTATTCTTTGTTGCTCTGATGAGTGATTACATTGCAGTGTGCATCTAGGTTGGCAAATCAGCTAGTTCTGGTGTGGTAGTAGTTTGTGCTGTTAAAGGAGAGCCGTGATGCTAATAGATGGTTTTGCTCACCATTCTAATATTTGGTTTATTGAATGTTTCTCAGCCTTGTCTGTGGTGCGTGATTGAAAGCTCTTTGCTAAACAAAGGGAATAGATGAGCTTATGTTATGCCCTCAATGTGTTTAATACAAGAAAATTAATTCCCAGAATGTAGTGTTTTTAAAATGGAAGGTAATAAATATGCATTTTCTGTGTACACATACTATTCTGTAGCATATATACTTTTAAAATGTTGCTATGAGCTTTTTGAATTCTGATTGAGAATTGTTGACAAAGGAAAACTAGGAGTTAACAAGAAAAATCAGTGCTGTGTATTGCTGTGGAAATCAGGGAAGCTTCACTTCAGAGAAGTTACTCTCAGGTACGTCTAAAATTGGTTTTAGTCTATCTTTAGTTGCCCATAAAAAATACCCTGGAGTTCTTGTGGCATGTCCTTGGTATCAGTGGATGCTCTTTCTTGAATTCTAAGAACTGATATGCGTTTTGTCTTTGGTAATGCACCCAAAGCAGATCCTTTTCTAACATTTTCCTTTCCAGGCTAAATAATGTTTCTGAAGCATGTAAATGGATAGCATGTGACAGAATTGATCGTATTGTTTACTGTTTTTAACAATTTTGAAAATTATTTTAGCAGATACCACCCAGCAGGGTCACGTTGTTTATTCTGTGGTGCTTGTGTAATTAGAGAGAAATTAGTAGAGAATGCACATGAAGTTACACTTTGAGAACAGGGAGAAAACCAACCAGTCTTCAAGTTTGGGGCAAAATTTCAGTTATGAAAACATACTGTTGCAGACTGTTTGTCAGACTGTTTCATCAGAACAGGCTAAAGAGCTTGGGGGTTTTTTTTTGGTTGTTGCTTTCCTATTTCCTTGGAGTTCAGAACTTTCCCATTTCTGTAGTACAGAAATATCATTCTATTTGCCATTTGTTTCACTTGGTCTGAATGTTTAGCAGGTCAGTCTTCATCTGCCTGATGGGACTTGGCTCTCAGAGAAAATAATTTATGCCAGAACTGCAGCCTGTCACAGGTTCTACATACTCTAGTCCTTCAGTGAATGAAGAAATTGAGCAAAAAGGAAAAATTCATCATTGCTGCTGACAGAACTGCACATAGCCAGATAGTCCCATGCTTGGCTCATAGACAGCGGTTGGTGATTAGTTATTTTACTTTTGTCTGGAAAATCCTTCTCTGCAGTATCCAGTAGGTTTTGGTCCTGATTTAGTTCTTATTCATCCTCTGCTCACTGGTAATGGCAGTAGAATCTTTCACAGGGCTGAACAGAGAGAATACCCACTTTCATTGATGGCTAAATAGGAAAATATGCATCCAGTCCTCTGGGATGATGATCCATCTTTGATCATGCAAGCGACTGTGCTGACTCTGAGTTGGACTGTTTCTGTGCAGTGCATCACGTTTAAAAATACAACTCTGAAAAAATCATCAGCTGCTGCAGAATGGATCTGCTGCCTCTTCAGCAAAGTTGACTGATAAAACACTATTTTCTGTGAATCACAATTTCTTATCCACCTCAGTTTTTCTTAAGACCGGCTACTTTTTTTAAGAATATTGAAACTACATGTCTCATGGTAGAAGTACATGTGCAACTTAAGAGATGCTGATACTGTGTGGTTAGAACTTAGTTGTCACCTTCAGTTGCCTTGTGTTGTGCTGTAGGATTTCTCATTAAGCATGATGGCCTGACTATGGGATTAAAGAGTGAAAATATAGCATAGAATATTATATTGGTTCTGGAAACACCGTGATTTTCTTTTTCTTAAATTTTTACAACAACATGGATAAACAACTAACCTTACATTATTAATTCCCAGTCTTTAGAAGGGAAGAATTGGTGTTTGTACAAGTTAGAGTTTCATTTTTCACCTGTCAGGCTGGGTTTGGTATTTTGGGGACTTTGCTTCAGTCATCTTTGTGAACACTGTCCATTAATTGTGCCTTGCCTGGCTGTTGGTGAACAAAATACATCATTGTTACTGTCTGTTTGTAAGGAGTTGTTTTAACTGTTTTCTGAAGCCTTTTCATCTCTGAACAACCATTTAGATACCACGGACATCCTGTACTAGTAGCTTTTATGAAGGGGTTGATTTGGAAAAGTACAGCTGTAATATTACACTGGAACAAATATTTTAACATATTCCCCAAAAGCCCACATTTGAATTAGGAAGAATCATGATTTGCAAGTCACATTGGAAAGTATTCTTCCTGCAGAAGAATAGTCTGTCATTACTGTGTTTTTAAATGACAGAGGAGAACATGAACTCGCCAGCCAAAATCAGTTTTCTCCCAATTTAAGACATCACTGGAACACTCTGGGAATCCTTTTTGAAGGAATGAATTAATTCAGCCTGTGGGACAGCTTGCTGCCACCTGAACAAATTTACCAGAAGAAAAAATATTCTTTGTCTGTTTAATGCAGCTGTCATGAGGAATCGTTTCATACCATTTGGACACAATTTTCCTGAGCAGATTCTGCCATTTTATTATTAATATCGCTGCCAGAAAATTTTGGAAAGCCACATAATATTTGATGGACCTCGGGACTTGAAGAAAACACGGTTGATCTGGGTTTGGAGACAAATAGTGCTTTTTGCCAGGTTCCTAGCACCTCTGCCAGGGTGCAGTGAGCTAACTGGGAGCTGACTGAACTGAAACCCAGAAGTTCTCTTGGAGCACTGTAACTGGGTGTACATAGACTGGAAAGGGGAAGCAACACTGAGAGTTTTCTTTGCCTGTGGAACATTCCCATGGTCTGCATCCTCGGGAAGCCATGTACTGATGGGTGCATTGTTCTTTTTCACTATACCTCAATAATAATTAAATAATGATCTTTCCCACATTACTTCTGGGAAGAGAGGCTTCAATACTGACCTTGAGGTCCACTGACAATTTGGGACCCGACTGTGCCAGGGCAACCTGCATAGTGTGAGATAACTTATTGGAGAAGCAGGGGTGGCCCTCTCTGTTGAGATCTGCACATTTGCAGCGTGAACTGTAAGTGGGTAAGAAGAAACTCAAGTTCTGACAACATCATGATGTTAGGACTGATTATACTTACTTTCTTCTTATAGCAGAAATGAGAAGAGGAAGAAATTTCCTAGAATTTTAAAGACGAATGGCACAGTTCTCTTTCTATTTTGAGTTTCTAGAGCAATCATCTTAATTATCTCATAAAACTTGAATCAAAGTTGTTTTTTCCTGCCCATCCGTTCTTACAGGTGCAAGTCAGAATCCTTCAGACAACTAAAGGAACACCCAGTAACTCTTCTGATTTCTGGTCAAGCTTTATCACTTTCTTCATGGTGAAACTGCTCTGTGTCATTCTTACTGTGGAGTGTTTTCAGCAATTATGATGTCTCTTTCTACCACTTCCAGATTTGCACAGTACTGGTTCTGCAGCCTGGAGCCCTAAATCTTCCTCATGCAAGTAGGCTGGAAAATCGGTGATGACAGTATTTCATTCAGGTGGATTATTGCTTTCTAGCTGATTTAATACTGTCTGAAAGCAGAATGTGCTCTTTTATTCATGATTTTGCTTAAACCAGGTGAACGCAAGTGCTGTTACCAAACAAAAAGTACAGCAAGTTACTGGAAATGGAGAGACAAGGGGTTTTGATGTCACTTATGTTTTCCATTCAGGTTTCTAGTCAGGAGGCTCTGGTCTCTTTGAATTGTAGGATCTAAGATCTTAATGCGCAAGACCTTAAAGCTGCCTGTGTCAAAATGGCAGGTTCATTTTTTTTCTGTTTTTTTTTCTGACCTGCAGATTTCTCAGATGGAATCTTGTAGGGAGGGGAGGCCTTTCCCTAGGGGCAACTCCTTAGTGCCTCTAGAGCGTCAGTCATTCAAATATTTCTCCACACTGCTTCACTTGTAGGTGTCTACAGGGACAAAGTTTGTTTCCTTTACTGGCCAAGATACACATGTATGAATAGGTGTTCAGCCTTACATGAGAAATTTCTAATGCTTTTTATTAGGATGGTGTCTGAATTGACTGCCGTGACCAGCGTATTCCTGTATGAAGTTGCTGTGTCTGAATAGTTAGTATTCTTGGGCAAATACATGAAGACTATAAAGTTGTTACCACTTCACCAGTTCCTGTGATGTTGCTGTGTTTGGAGAGAAATTGTAACTGCAGTGCTCCTTGAAAGGAAAAATCCAAAACAAACCAACCAACCCAAAACAAAACAATACAAAAAACCCAGACAAATCTCAGAAGTGAAAACTCTCATCTAAATGAAGAAAAACAAAAACAAAACAGACAAAAAAACCACACACACGAAAGGAAAGAAAAATGGGAATTTGTTTAATTTTACTCTCATTATCTGAACTGGAATCTGTTTTGTGTGGCTAGAATGTGCTAGCAGCTCCACTGCCAGAGGTGTTGGCTTTAGCAGCTGGCTGCATGTATTTGTGGAGGAGAAGCTGAAATTAATCTCTAACATTTTTTGTCTGTGGGTCAAAAGTATAGGTGAGCAAGCTGATGCAGAAAGCAGTTTGTCTGGAAAAAGCCTGTTTACGGTGACTTGAAAGTACTCAATACTTCTCTTATAGGCAGAAGCCATAACAAATTGCATATAAACTGAAACATTGGTCAAAAAAAAAAAAATCTTTCAAAAACTTAAGATTTCTTCTGTTTAAATCTTGTAGGATGTTACTCTTTTTTTCTCTGGGGATTAGCACAGAAAGGGAACAGAGCTGCAGTCTTTCCATGCTTCAGATTGTAAATGGGATTAAAATGCAAAAAACCTAAATACTTGCTCTGACAGGTAGGTAATACAATGACTTTAATTTGGCACTACACCACATGAGGGTGACGAGGTATATTAAGCAGGATTTTGAAATTATCCTTTTATTCTGATCTGGTAAGTCTGGTAATAGATGTTTGGTTTGATTGCTGTTGCTGAGCCGGGTGGTAGCCTTTTTGCATATAGCCTCTGGGTTCTGAGCATACCGTATTGCTGTTTGAAGTACAGAAAGCACAACTTCACCAGCAAACACCTGCTGTATTTTCTGAGCATCTGTGAATGCTCAGAACTTTTGCGCAGGAGGCAGCAGCTCTTTCCTGTTGTTCTTTAAGGTGTCTGTTTTTCCATTTCCTTTGAACTGAAGTTGCCAAAGTCTTGTCTCTGAGGAAGACATGGACAGATTAACTTGTCTGGTAGCAGATCTCATTGTGCAGAAATCAAGATTTTTATGTTTTTTTTTAGGTAATGGCAACCAGATGGCACTAAAGCTCTGATTTCTTGTTAGGATTAAATTGGCGAAAAAACGAAGGCTTGAAATTGTTTCCACTGTAATTAAGTTTTTGTGGTTTCATATTGCCCAATGCAGTTCTAAACCATTAACTTCTAATTCATGAAAGGGAAAAAAACATCACTTTTCTACGGAAAAAATTTCAGTGGATTATTATTGTGCTATTGTGTGGAGTACCACTTGCAGTCCACAGTCAAGATTCTGCGCTCCGTTGAACCAACGTGCTGCATGAATATGGAACGAGATCTTTCTTTTGCCCTAAGGAGAGGCATCAAAATTAAATAGTTTTTTATATCCTGCTAAAAAGCTTGACAACTGCTGACATCTAATGGAAAATGGGATTTAACTCACTAGTGGCTGCTTTTGGGTTGTGGAGTCTTTAAATATATTGTAGCAAAAAAAAAGTTCTTCTGAAGCCTTCCAAGGTTTCTTATTGAACCTGGCTTTTTTCTTCTTGGAATGAATTAAAATAAGGCTAAATATCCAAACCAAAGCACTAAAGATTCTTCTGACAGAAGAGCCTGCTGATTTCACTGTGGCTAAGAAATCTCAGAAGCTTCATCAGAGATGATGATATGGAGATCTCTCACAAAGAAACATAATTGAAGCTTGTACGTGAATGGTTGGAACAGGTTTGCATAATGTGTGAGCTGATCACTATGCGTTTTGCCGTAGGTTTTTTACAGTTAAGGAGGAATGTGACTATCCTTTTCCAAGGAGTTTGTAATCTACATATTCCTTTATTAGGAATATAATGATTTTTGTCTCCTTTCCCTTCTCCCAACAGTCAGAGGCATCTGCTGTAAGGCAGAAGGGATGGTCCTGAAGTAAACTTGGGTATGAACTTCCTCATTTTAACTTAAAACTCCGTCGTACCTTCATTATGCTACAAGTTTCAGATATAACTTGAGAAGAATATTCAGCAATTTATCTACAGATCTGTTGGGGGGAGGCACTAACGTGGTGAGTATCTGCACTGCTATTAGTGTGCTAGCAGTGCACGTCTGTACCTTCTACTTGAAGATGAACTTGGAGCAGAACAAAAATCTGACTTAAAAAGCTAGATTTACCTCAGTAAAGCAGATGTGACTGCTTGGCTTTGGGTCAATTTGGGGAACTGATGAAACCTGTGACCTTCAGGAATAACTATTTCACCATCGCCTCCTTTGTCATTTGCATCTAGTACTGGCTTTTGAGAAGATTGTCTCAGTTCTGTGGATTTACATCCTTCCCTTGAATATAAGCCAGACTCCCAGTGTGCTGCATTGAAGGAAAGGATTGACCAGAAGTTAAGGCTGGCATGATTTATGTTTTGCCAAATGCAAAAATGCTGACCATATCATGTTGACACTTTTCACTCTGCTTTGATAGTTTCTTGGATTCCGCATCTAAATCACAGTCTTGAATTTCATTTGAAAAGCCACAGTTGTCCAGAGAATTTCTTTCTCAAGGGCTGTTCTCCACTACACACTCTGATGCAGCAGCACCCAGTGCCATTGGAGTTTGGGAGACGAGTTCCTCAACAGTGTCTGTTGCAGCTGAGAAATCTCTTAAAGGTTGTCCTTTCTGAAGGAGTAGTGCAAAATGTCTCTCTTTATTCAGGCATTTCTTGTCAGCATCTGACCTTTCTGGTGCTAAGTTCCATAAATATGGATGCTGTGGTCATGGACAGTTGTTTACCATTCCCAGTGAAACAGAACTTCAGCAGTACTCATTACTTGCAAATCTACCCAGCTGATGTCAGGTGCTGGCTTGGTGACAAGGTGATTACGTTTTTGCAGGAGTGTAATTTGTGTGTGTTCTTCATCTAGATGTTTTTATTCATTTGATTGATTTCAGATGTCATTGTCTTGGAAAATGCTCTTTCTGCCGCAGTTCCATCAGTCGCTTATTTAGATGAATGCTTTAGGTTGAGACTTTAGTATATTACTTCTTCCAGTTTAGGAGATGTACCTTTCTAAGATAAAGACGTATACCTTATCTCTTGCAGTACACATTGATTTTTTTTCCTTTTCAGGACTATTGTGACATTTCCTTTTATCTTAATTTGTCCTTGGCTACACGCATCAAGCTGAGGGGAATCTAAATTCAACAATGGAAGTTACTTGCTAGCCTCGATGTCCAGGAGAGATGAATAATGTACTTCTCTTCTTGTGAGAGCTAACCTAATGGGCATCTTTTTTTCTCTATTTTCTAGCACAGGTCATAAGCAGATGTTTAACGCACCTCATATGTATATTATATAAAATTTAAATAAATGTTTGATGCTGCAATTGGTTTCCTTTACATTCAGTTCTCCAGCTGGATTAGTCCAGTCCAGTAGGGATTTAATACCTGTATTGTGGCCCCCAGAGCCTTCTGCACTGCTGTATTTCAAGTTTCAGTCTTTGCTGTAATTTCCACGCCCTCCCTGGCCCCGTGTGTTTGTGTCAAGTAGTATAGACCTGGTGAGTACAGAGTTCAGAGTGTATAGATGGAGTCCGTGTATTGTAGAAGTATTGTTAACTTTCTGCACTTTGTAGATTCTTTTCTTTCTTTTTTTTTTTTTAATATCTTTTAAATATTGCTGCTTTCGTTGTTAACTACCTTTGATACACCAGCTGTGGAGAAGGAAGACCCTTAGAAATAACGGCACTGACATTGCATTGAGTTTAATCATTAACGTTGTTAAAATATTTTACAAATACCTGGTTGGCACCTTCCCTGGCAAAGAAGGATACAAATTAGCAGCAAAATCAAGATTGGACGGTATTCTATGGAATTTTGGAAAGTATAAAAGGGTGGAAATATGTTGCAAAAAAGTAAGAACTGGAATTCAGCATTCAGTGTCCAACTTTTTTTTTTTTTTATGCTAACTTTCTAGCTGTGATAAAAGACAAAGGTTTTGATAATAAGATAATATGTAAAATGCTGCTTTTGGTGGTGTCGGGGAGAAGAATCTTCAGTAGCAATTAGGCACTATATTTTTGCACTGCTGTCAACTGGGATATATTTTTGTTGTTGTTTGGCTGCTTTTTTTTTGTTGATGTCATGGAGTTTGGTTTATTCTAAGAGCAGTTGTGCCTCTAGAAGCAGCAGCCCTCCTCCAGCAGCGTCACTGACGTGTTGCCCTTGAACCCTATGCACAGGGATTCCGTCCTGCACCCGGGATGCGCCTGAGCCAAGCTCTGAACAGTTAATGTGGAGCAGATAAGCCCTGTTACCCAAGAGAAAATGGCACAAGGATGTGTGTCTTCAGTGATGCTTCCCAGAAACCACCTTATAACTTCTCACAGACTAATTAACATGATTTTTATCTACGGGTTTGTCCTCATGGGCCAGTTCTCTTCCGTTTTGCAGATGGGCTGGGGAGATGCTACATCTTAATTGGATGGATCATGTGGTATTTTGAACTGTTTATGGTGTGGATTCATGTGCTGGGGCACACTGGACGTCTGAAGCTATGCTACGGTCACATGTGTGGGTAACATACCTGTGTGCTGGATCTTAACTGTGCAGAACTGTGTTGTCCTGGCAGGGGATTTTCCCAGTGCTACAGTTCTATTTCAATGTCTTACGGGGAAAACAGACATTGGAGAGGCATCTGCATAAAGCCTTCCATCCTATTAATCTCAGTGCTCCTTTATTTGTACCAGGAATTAGGGCTATTGTGTGTAGATCTTTCATATGTAGGGCCTGATTTTTTGGTAACACCACATTTACCTTATTGTTACTCCATCACTTTTTTTGGATTTCTGTTTTATACCTGCATGGTATCAGGTTACATCTCCAATATTTGCGTTTTATCTATCCTCTTCACCTTCCTCTCCCTCAGCTCGCTTAATTGTTATTTTGTTTGTCTGGGAGTCTTTTCTCAACTTCAGCTTCCAAGTTCCCAATTTCTCAGCTCCAGCATTGTTGTGGTTTGGGTGTGGGGCTCTTCACTCTACGGTTTATTTCCAGTGGAAAAAAGCCACTGAATGCTTGGAAACACATGGCCATTCAATAATATACTGAATAAAGACTATTGAACTGTTACCAGAAGGCTTGTTGGAGAAGCTGTGTCAGGTGGTGAACTGAGCTTTGCAGCATGCTGCACTGGTAGGATCCATGGAGCAGTAGAGCATGTCGCAGGCACGGTGCAAGGGCCAGTAAATTTTTCTGACCAGACATTTGGGACATTACGTGCTGCTTTCAGGTGAAGTTGGTGCTGTGCTCCCGAGGAACACCTTCCACACTGGTTCCAGTATTGTTTGCAAAGAGAGGAGCTGCTCTGCAAAGGATTGCCACTGCTGCTAGTGGCCAGAGGACAACCTCTTGTGGAAAGAACAGCTGGATGGCTCTGAGGCTGATGGTGGGCTGTGGTTGACACAACAGGCCATATAGTAGTATTACGAGAGGTAAGATCTTCTGATGGTAACTGCCAGTCTAAGGCCTTAATATTCATTATTTGTTCAAAACGGATCTCTGTAACTGAAGTGAGGGTATTCCCACACAAGTGTCAAGCCGTGATTCATGACACAGTCAAAAGCTGAACTTGCTTTTGTGCAACCAGTAAATTTGGGGGCAAATGGTCACGGATGGTAGTGTGGTGATCTAAGTAAATCAGTAAATACCCCGAGGAGGTGGTGGGCTTCACTGCATTGATGCAGACCGACTGTAGGATGTTAGCAGAGAACAGGATGGGCACTGGTGTTGCCGAGTGTGTAGAGGAAAGGAATGGCTATCTTTGTGGGAAATGCGCAGTGCAGTTCTATGGAAACAAGCCTACAACAACTTGGGAGAAAGAGAATCCTGTAGTTTTGTCCCCAGCTATTCAAGACTTGACGTGGCCACAATTTGTTTGGCACCAAGCGGGTGCTCTGTGCCATTGCCATCTTCCCCACAGCACCTGCTCCAGAAGCACTGGTCCAAAGACAATGGTTCTTCCAGCATGAGGCCCCTTCTGAAAAATGAAGTGCAGTCATCTTTGTGAGTAAGCCCAGGATCTGCGAGGAGTTTGTGTCCCTGATTGGTGTGACTCTTCAGATGCAGAAAGTGTTGCCACCAGCATCCTGGTTACGTTGCAGGGGTGGAAGATGCTTACACAAGCAATTGGTCAAGTATAGTGTTAATGGACATTTCTGCAGTTAAGTACTAACGTGTGGGTGAGTATAGTATCATCACTCCTTTACATTTCAGTAAATAATCAAAGTTCCATGAAGTTCTTGAAACAACATTTGTCGCCAGATCAAATGTTCCTGCCTTGGGTTGGCCCATTACAGCCTTGGGAAGCCAAGACCCTGTGCCATGAATAGAGTCCTTCACTGACTGGCCTGTTGCTGAGATGGTATTCCCAACTTCCAGATGCTGCGAGTGCCTCCAGAGATTGCTCTGGTCCTTTGGATAAAGTTGCTCATTAAACCTTTAGTCAGAAAGGCAAAAGGTGAGATTACTTTGAAGCTCAGGGGTTAGAAATAGCTGCAGAATAAATGGTCTGTTTGGAGTCACAGCGTGATGCAGAAGAACGGGGTGCAGAGCTTTACCTGAGCCCCAGCAGCAGCAGTGACCCTGGGGGCTGCAGAAGGGGCTTGTGCTCTGCCCAGAGGTTATTGGAAGAGTTCACTGCCAAGTGCAAAGCCCTTGGTGTTCTGTGCTCGCTCAGAAATGCCACACCATGGGCCCGGCCTTCCACAAAAGAAACAACGAACTAAAAAAAACCCAAAATCTGTGGGCCAGCAGCTGTCAGAGCCGAGAAGATGCAACCTTGCTGCTGCTTGGCCCAGCGCTCACAGCAGCAGCCTGGGATGTTTCTGAGCGTGAATAGATGACATTCTGCTTCACAGGGATTGCTCAAGAGAGGAGAGCACTATGGCTTATAAGACTACCCTTTCTGTAGCATTATCTTTTTGTTACTGTAGCTACTATTCCTAAAGTGTTTTATTTAAAAACAGCCTTTGTGATTGTTTTTATTTGAACACAGGTTGTATACCACCAGTCTCGGGGACTCAGTGGATACAGAAACGTCTCGGGCTGGCCTTGCTTTTCCTTTGAGCATGTATCCGTGGCGTTTTCAAAAGTTGTCCTTATTTCTACTGTTTCTTACGCACAGATCTGGGAATTAGAAATTAAAAACAATTATTTAAGCTGTTGAATACTCTGTGCTCGCACTCTTAGAACCAAATGAGGAGGTTTTGTATGGAGACATATAGATATGTATATATACATATGTTGTCAGATAATTTCACGTAGTTTTTTTAAATAATATGAAGTATTTTTTATAATTTCTGTTCTTTGTGTAAAACTATGAATGACACATACGTGCTTTGGGAAATCCAGTAAAATATTTTCCTTGAAGTTTCAGGTTTTTTCCTCTCTTACTTTTAGCTGCTTATTTCCCATGATTGCAGTAAGACCAGGAGGTTGATCCTGTTGGGTACAGGCTGGCACTTTTAAGAATGAGCCTTATTAATTTAGCAGAGCAACTAGTGAGAAAGCAACAAAGGCCTGAGCAATAACCACCAGCAGGGAAGGTGCCACGTTTGGCTCATGCCAATTGGACTTAATGACACAGCATTAAGAGTTGCTTAGCAAATAATGGGAAATAGCCCCAGAAAGAGCCTAGTGCCCATTTTACTGGAACAGCAAACCCAAGAACGGTGTTCGATGCTAATACACGCAATAAAAGTCACTCTACAGACTTTTAATCAAAGCTAAGTGCTAAAAACCGAACTACTAAATTTGGGGAGCCCCAAGAAGTAACTCCAGAGGCTGATGGTCGGTGTGGTTGCGTTCTGTAAATATGCTGAAAGTCATCCTGAAAGGAGAAAAAAGGAAATTTCTCAAATTTTAGGTCTTTTTAATGTTTG
>VXBW01003776.1:99810-112608 GCA_013400375.1 Thinocorus orbignyianus
GGAATTGTTCGTGACATGGGACTTCACCTGCTCTTCAGTGTATAAATACAGACTGTATCCTTACACGTGTTGAGTGTTGACCTAAATTTGCTTTTCCTTGAAGTCCGTGGCACAGCTTTCACTGGCTTTACTGGAATAGCCGTTCTCAGGCATTCTACGTCAGGCCCGCTTTTAAAAATAGAACTACTTCTTTGGCATTTATACATTGACTCACGAGTTTGTTCTCTGGCAGCCTGCCTGCCATCCTATCCCACCCCAGCTGCCTCCCGTCCAAGAGGAGTGTTACCCTTGGCCAGCCTGCTGGCTTTGGGTGGTGGAGGTGAGTCTGCACTGAGCTTCCAGCAGAGGCTGGCTCTCCTCTCACTCCTCTGTGCACCTTCACTCAGAAGTATCTTCCTTGAAAGCCCCTGGGCCACATGATGGCCCTCCTTGTCACAATGCCTGCCTGGTTTGGGCAGAGGTCCCAGTGAGACATCTCCCTTCTCCACCTTGCTCCTCTCTACCCAAGCTGGTGATATGGGGCTCCCCAGAAGGGAGCATGCAGCCCTGTCTCTGTGGCTCTGTTGACAGCATCTCATCAAAATGGGGCTTTTCGTTGCATAAGTCAAGGGAGAAAATCCCCCCTGGCTGCTTGCATGAGGCTGGCACCTGGCACATCTCCACTCTTAGTTCCCATCCCCTGGTCTGTGGGTCTTGCTAACATGGTATTTCATGGTGTGCAGAAAGGAAAAGTTTTTGCTGCCAGCTAGAGGTGTCAGTCTGCCCTGTGGGGCTCCACAGGGAGTTTTATCCTTGAGACTGATCTCCACCATCTCTGCATCCCTTCACCTTCTCTGGAAGCAGTGCCAGGTCTGCAGAACTGGGCAGCTCCACTCAGCAGAGGAAGGAGTGTCTTCTCCAGCTGAAAAGTGACCTTGAGTCTTTAAATCTGTGGTATTTGTGCTGTGACCTGAATGAATCTGTCCTCCCAATGCATATAATGGGACAGCAGCTGCCTTTGAGATTTCATGAGCACGGGCCACTGGCTCACCAGGGTATCAAATACGCACCCAAGGTGTGTACTTAGGGGAAGGTCCCTTTCAAGAGAAGGGCAACAAAATTGGTGAGGGATCTGGAGTGTAAGCCTTATGAGGAGAGGCTGAGAGAGCTGGGGTTGTGCAGCCTGGAGAAGAGGAGGCTGAGGGGAGAACTTATCGCTCTCTACAGCTACCTGAAAGGAGGTTGTGGAGAGGCAAGTATTGGTCTCTTCTCTCAAGTCACAGGCCATAGGACAAGAGGAAATGGCCTCAAGTTGTGCCAGGGGGGATTCAGATTGGATATCAGGAAAGATTTTTACACTGAAAGGGTTATTAAGCATTGAAACAGGCTGCCCAGGGAGGTGGTTGAGGCACCATCCCTGGAGGTATTCAAAATACAGGTTAGTGACATGGTTTAGTGATGGGTAGCTGGTTTTTATCGGAGTTGGATTGATGGCTGGACTAGATGATCTTGCAGGTCTCTTCCAACCTGGACAGTTCTATGATTCTAAGAATATTTGCTTGTGCTGGGCACCTCTGGGGCTGGTTCACTCACTGCAGACAAGTCCAGACTGTTAGCAGAAGTAAAGGAAAACCAGAGATGTTTTATTGCTTGTCAGTTTTCCCCCAAGCTATTACAGCACACAGGATGAACATTCACTAGGAACTTCCTCAAGCGCTAATTAGTTGCACATGAGTAATAAGGGCTCTTAAGGTAGGTAATAACATACATGAGTACATAAGGGCTCTCAGTGCCTTGCCAGCTTAGTCGGTGTAGCCATATCTCCCTCTTTTGGCTGCTGCAGGACAGGAACTGCCTGGAGGCAGGAAAAAGCAATTTTTGGTGCTTAGCAGCCTTTGCTGCTGTTTAGCTGCGTGGAGTGGGTGCATTCCTGTGGGTGGGTTATGAATGCGATTGAAAATGTAAAAGGAGAGCCCCGAGGAATTGTTCCCAAAGGACACAGTTAGAGGTTGCTGTGGGCTTTTTGCCCATACCGCAGAAATTTGGATAGAGTACAGGAAAGGATTATTTATTTATTTATTTATTTTCTTTTTAAAGATGAGTCTGAGTCAGCAGTAGGTGAGCACGCTACCCCTGCTGCTTCCTTGGGTAGTTGGTGGGAAATGGTAAAGCAGGATCCCACTTGAGGGTGAGGGCTATAGTCTGCGTGGGCAGTGGCTCTACCACCTCCCCCCAGCCCTCCAAGCAGACACACCTTGTCAGTAGAAGCCTCCCTCTGACAGGCACCCTTTAGTCTGTATGAAAACACTGCTAGACCTCAAATGAGATTACACACCATTACCCTGCACAGCACAACCAGTAAAACCCTAATTTCTTAAGAATTCACACCCTATTTCCAATGGATGCTTCAGGCTCCCTCACCCCTAAAGTAACCCCAGCTCTCCCCACTTCCCAGCAGATGTGCTGCCTTCTCTGTATCAGTGCCCCTGTGAACCTAGATGGAAGGAAGGCAACCTGAGCCCCCACCCCTTTCCTGCCATGCCAGTTGCTACTCTCCAGGGCTGTCACAGAAGCATGGGGCTGTGATTCAGCTCGCCCTGCTTCAGCCTGCCTGGGTGCAGTCCCCAGACAGGAGCTCTGCTTGCAGAGGGAGCATGAGGTGAGTGACCAAAGGGTAGATCCTCCCTCTGCATCCCTGACACTTCTGTGCTCTCTGTCATGCTTAGCTGAAGATGGACAGGGGGTTGAAGCTGCTGGGGAATATGCCAGGCAACTAAGTGCCCTGTGGCTTCATATCCTTCACAGAGTCTCTCTAGCCCTGTTTTTTTTCCCTCATACTTTGGATGCAAAATCTACCTGGACAGAGTTCATCCCATGGATACAAAGGGTGAGGCCCCCTCACAGGCACAGGACAACTGTAGGATGCTGTTTGTCATGGTCATGCGGGTCCATGTTTCACAGAAGCCAGTGTAAAACACAACTCTGTAGTTCCTGCTTCCCTGCAGTTCCATGGCAAATGCGGGAGCAGGCAATTCTGCCCCAAACGCCAGGTCCAATCCTGTTCTTCATCTTCATTAACAATGGGGTTGTGGAGTCTCCCTCCTTGGAGATGCTCAGAAGCCATCTGGACATGGTCCTGGGTAACTGGCTCTTGGTGGCCTTGAGCAGGGGGGGCTGGACCAGATGACCTCCAGGGGTCCCTTCTGTCCTTAGCCACTCTGTGACCCCATGATTTGCAACACTGTCTTGCCCTCAGCCCTCCAGCCTGCCACTTTACTGACACCCACAAACTTCCATGTTAGCAGAGGAAGCAAGAAACTGCTCCCCAGGGACCGTAAAAGGGCTTTGTCCCAGCAGGGTGTCTTCAATAGACCAGTTTCTTATGTCCCCTAATTATTTAGCTATAGCCAAAAGAATTTCCTAACCCCTTCCCTGAGCCAGGCCATCATTTCCTTTAACAGCAGTGTTTGTTTTGCCTGCTTGATGCGTTACTCCAGCTCTGCAGTGGCTATTGCTGGCAGGAACAGCACCGTTCTGTCCTTCACGGTGCCACCATCAGCGCTTCTCAGGTGCTGTGTGGTTGAGTCCAGCATCTGTAAACTTTGGGACATGTCTCCCTGTGATCCTCCTGAGGGCTGCTGCACTTGCTCCGTGTTGCGGTTCAGACTGGGCTGACCAGAGGTGTTGGGGAGAGGATTTAAGTGAGGACATTGTTGAGTGGGGGCTGCTCGGCCCCACTGGGATGCTGGCAGGAGGAGTAAGCCCCTTTTGTCACAGTGTTACTCTTTTCCCAGTAAAAAGCAAGAAATTCCCCAAGGTAACATGTTAGACCAGACATTATCAAGTGGGTCTCTAGGGGTGTAAAGGGGTTACTTAAACTATGTGTTTATGTAAAAACAGATTGAGTAAATTTGGTGTTGGAGATGTAAAATATGCAAACCTCAAGAAATGAACATACAAACACCAGCAGGAAATCTGGCTGGCTGCACTCAAAATGGGCAGAACCTCTGTAAAACTGCCCCTGTTTCGAGATGCCATCCTGCCCTGGCATTATCACACACATCCTCACCCTTGCAGACACACCGCCTGCGGATGGCCCCGTGCGCTCTTCTGATGCTGGAGCTGTGATTTTCCTCTCCTGTCTTTCTTGCCAGGTTCTGCTACCCAGCTGGCATCTTGCAGCTCATCCAACACCACCTTGAGCTTCCCAATCCTCTTCTCCCTAAGCATTTTGCACATCATTTCTCATCCACAGTTGTCTAACTGTTGTCATCTAACAGTTGTCATCTATCTCTGCACGCACAGAGCTTCCTGCCCATGCCTTTGCCAGCACCTCGCTCCTCTGCACAGCCTTTCTCTCCCCACCACTGCCTCTGACAGGATGCAAGAGCCCTTAACGCAAAACACTTCACCACACTCGGTTGGGTGGAAAAGTGGCCAGAAGGAAAGGAATCCTCCTTGGGTTTACACCCCTACAGCAATGGGGCTGCAGACCAGAGGGCCAGCACCTCACCAGTGGGCATAGCTCATGCCAAAATCCCCAGTGACTGACAGGTCCCAAATTATGTGCTCCACTGTCACCGTGGGCAGGCTTGTGGAGCTGAGACGTTTGGGATGTTCCTGGAGTGCTTCCAGCAGCACGTACTCACCTGCTTGGCCCCAGCGTGCAGCTGCACAGGGGGGTTCTTGCCAAATAGCACCGGGGAGATGGTAGGGCTGAGGGAGGGGAGGAGGTTGTTTGGGCTGACTATGACAAACACTGTTTTTATGACTCCCGGAAAGGGTCCACCATCCCCGTGGGGTGCTTGAAACCCTGGAATTCACCAGCTGTTTTCTTTGGATACTGGTGTGTTATATCTGGACAGAAGCGGAGGCGTGCTGTTGGACCGGGCACATCCACCGGTCTGCTGCGCCAAGAAAACTTTGCCCACTGCTAGGACCTCTGCCTGCTTTATAAACAGAAAGGCTGTTTGCCCTGACCTTCCGTGGAAAAGAGAAGGAAGGCAGCTTGCCCAGGGTCACAGGGAGAGCTGAGGCAGGGCAATTTCCCAGGCTCCAACCTGATGGCTTCATCTCCATCCCTTCCCTCTGTGGGTCTCCAGCAGGACCCCCCCTGCTTTAAGCAGGGGAATAAAACACAGCATAAAATCCCAGTGCCTGAGGTAAGCAACAGACCTCACCCAAGGACCTGTCTTACAGGACAGAGAGAAAATAGAATAGTGGATGCTGTACAGAGTGTTCAGGAGGTGCTTAGCCCACAGTGGCTGCACACAGGACTCAGGGTGGCTTTCTTGGAGACTCAGCTGCGGAGCAGTTCCTGGGAGCAGCTGGTGGCTTTGAACCCTTCTGGGATGTCACTGTCCAGTTTGGAAATGATTTTGTAAATGGGCTTCTTCCAGGAGGGGTCGGCGTCCTTGCCTGCCCTGACGGCGCTGAAGAACTCCTGCAGCGTCAGGCTGGCCACCTCCAGGAACCGCGCCGGCACCTGCAGCGAGATGAGCATCAGCCCACAGCACCTCCAGCTCCCCGGCTCGCCCTTGCCTTGGTAAACTCCACAGCCCCCCGCCTTCTCCTCACCTCGAAGTCATTTCCCTTGTTATAGTGTGTGTTGAGGGCACGGAAGAGCTCCGAGTCCCGGGAGACCCGGAGGGCACCAGCATCCACGACGCCCTCCAGCAGAGCCTGACGGGCAAACTTCTCCACCTGGATATAGTAGAATTCACGGAAGTTGCTGAACCACTTGATGAGCTGGGAGGTGATGCAGCGGCTGAACTGCAGGGGAGGAGACCCAGAGGACAGGTGTTACACCAGCTTGGAGCCTTCTGACCCATGGGCCCCCCAAAGCCCCACCATGCACCATGGCCTGGCATCAAACCCAGCCCTGCCGCAAGGATGCAAAAGCACCAGCCAGGACTGTGACTTGGGGCTGTCCACAGTGCCTCTCCTCCCTGAGATTCAGATCCCACCAGCCCTGTGATGGGGAGAGATGTTCATGATGTGCTTTCCATCAATGCCTCAAAAGCACAGAGCAAAAACCTGACAGCCCAGATCTGCCATGGCCACAAGCAGCCACTCTGGGGCAGCCCACACACAGTGTGTGTGTGTCCCAGCTCTTGCCATCGAGGCTTGGGGTGGTGGGGGAGGACACACAAGAGCATCCCTGGGGTTCTCCAGCAGTGCAGGTTGGGTGCCACGTCATGCAGGAGCCCTGCTGGGCACCAGCACCAGGGGCTACCGTTTTACCTGCACATCGAGGAAGTAGGTTTTCAGCAGAGTGGAGCTGGGGTAGCGGGTGAAGAAGAACATCAGCTTGGCCTTCTTCAGGTGGCCAGGGGTCAATGCCTCCTGGATCTGCTTTGGGGTCAAGGAAAGCCTGCACACAGCAGCCCAAGCAGCTTGGAGCATCCCTGAGCACTTGCCCTGGCACACACATGCCTGGTACCTGCAACAACCCCTTCCCATGGCCTGGCAGCAGCGTTTAGGGGGTTTGTCCCTGGCTGGGCTTTCCCCAGCACCCCTGGGGAAGCTGCTTCTCCCCACAGTATTTCCCAGGCTGGTAGGAACAGGGATGTCCACAAAACACCTGTTCCTGGCAGTGGATGACAGGAACACCGGGATAGCCTAAGAGCAGGCTTGGGAGCTCCCGAATTCTACCATCAGCTATGCTACAACCAACCCTGAGGAGCAGCAGTGCCCCTCCATAGCTCAGCACCCCTTTCCTGCCCACCCTTCTTTAGCCCCTTGTGGTGTGAACAGGGGGGACCCTGGCCCTGTGGGGACCAGCAGGGACTGTGTCAAGCTGTGGCTCTGGAGAACAAGGGGAGCACATCCAAGGCTAGGGATCTTTCTAGCTCCAGCTGAGCCCAGGGATCCCTCCAGATGTCCCCAAAGGATATATGGGTAGAGGTGAAGGGTGCCCCATCCATTGCAGCCTGCAGCTCCCCATGGCCATCCCTGCCAGCTGGCAGCAGTGCCAGGCTCTCCACGTCAGCAGGGTTCAGGGGCAGGGGATGCTGCTGCTGCTGTCTCATGACTGACGACCTCAGTTTGACGGTTCCCCAGTGCAAGTTGAGGGACCCTGGAGGACCCCTCTCCAGAGCACAGGGGCTCCCACAAGAGCTGCTGCCCCAGAGACTGTGCTGGCTGCAGCCCAGCAGCTGGCTCAACATCTGGCTGTCCTGGATGGGGGTGGCTGAGCCCAGAGGATAACCCACGTTGCGTACCTGACAGGGTTTTCTGACCCCCTTTGAGCTGAGGGAGACAGCATGAGAGTCTGGGCTCTTCTCTGAAACTCCTGACAGGGCCTCAGCCTTTGGTGAGCTCAGCAAGCTGGTGGGAGATGGCTTAACAAGCGGTTTTCTGCATTTCCCAGCAGCAAAATACTTCTTCCTGGCACCTGGCCCTGACACTGGGAGGCTGTGGTGCTGCTGCAGAAGGTGGCTGGCTGCCTTTGGCCAGATCGTCTTCAGGACGGAGTCCACCACTCGGGATATCACCCCAGCCAGCTCGTGCTTCAGCGCCTGTGAGAGGACCCTCGCTGCTGAGGGCAAGCCACCCGTGTCACCTCTGTCCTCATCCTCCTCTGGCCCATGCACCTCCAGGACACTCCTCTGGAGAGGTGCTTTGAACAGGTTGCTGGTGGCAGCAGCACTGTCCTTGTCTGGTCTCTCTCCAGGCTTCCCGGGTTGTGGTTGCGCTTTCTTGGCACCTTCTGGGGTCTGGGCAGCATCCACAGAGTCACAGACCTGGGAAAACTTCTCCTGAAGCCACCTCAGCTGCTGCTCTAAAAAGCAGAGCTGCTCCTTCAGCTGCTGGCAGCCCTCGGCATGGGGGCTGACCACCACAGGGGCCACTCGCCCGGCTGACCCGGTGCCCTGCTGGGGCACCCTCGGCTTCCTCTTGCTCTCCCGGGGCATTTCACCACCCCTCTCCCTCTCATGCCCAAAAGCTGCCTCCAGGCTGGTGCCAAACGCCTGGGGGTTTGGTGGAAGGCTCATGCCTTGGATGATGCTCTCCACCCTGGCCCGCTTGGCTAGCAGGTGATGGTCAGAGAGCTGTTCCCATAGGTGCTGGTCAGAGAGCTGGTCCCTGTCACCAGCACAGGGCATGGAAGCTGGGGCTCTGTTTGTGGGGAAAGCCAGGGCTTGTGCTCCTTCTCCAGGAGAGGCACCACACTCGTAGTCCTGAGGCAGGGCCACTGCCTGGGAGGAAGGGAAAAGGATGCAAGGATCCAGGCTCCTGCCAACCATTGGGTGGCTGAGGAGCTGTGATATCAGGGATGTGCTGGGGGAAGGCAAGTGAGAATTGGCCTGGAAACAGGGCTCCCTCTTCAGCCCCTGGCTGTGCCCTGGAGCTGCACGTTCTCTGTCCTGCTCAGAGGCAGTGCTGCCATCCATTGTCTCTTCTTCCTGCCTAGACACCAGAGGGCTGACCCTCAGCTGACTTGGGATCATTCCCAGTGGTGGACTGGCAGGCTTCCCAGGTGTTTGAGATTTCAGCCTGCTAGAGGTGAGAAACTGGAGAAAGAACAAGAAACATCAGCAGGCAGGACATTGTACAGCAGCTCTGCATGCACATGGCCAGAGATTTTTCTCCCATATTCCTGGGGCATGCCTGTTCCCAGACCATTCCCTGTTCCTGGCACTGCCAAAACCATGAGCAGCCTGTCAGGAGCTGCATGAAAGCACAACACCCTGAACACTGTCACAACTGCCACCCTACCAGCCAGGCATTCACAGTGCCCGGAGTTCATTTCACAAGGTTTGAGCCCCGGATGGACCAGGCAGTGTGGACTGCCCACACCACCAGCTGTACCTGCTCTGGAGGCCTCCTGGGAAACTCCCCTCTGGGCTTGTGGACATGGGTACAAGGGTGGTGAGCACCACATGGAGCCCTCTGCCATGCTCACCCGGGCAAAGGTGGATTTGGGCGCTCCTGGGTGCTGGCAGGGCACGGGGATGGCAGCTACACCCCTGGCAGAGGCATGCATGGCTGCTGTGTGCTTCTGCCAGCGCTCAGCACCTGCCACCACAGCCCTGAGGGCACGGTGATGTTCAGGCTAACACAGCACAGCACTCCTAAGCACTTGTTAAAACACAGAATAAAAGGAACGGGGATGAGGACAGGGATTACTGGGGAAAAGAAAAACTACTGAGCCAGCAGCCCTCGGCTTAGAAACATTCTGCTGACTCCAGGCGGGGATCCACCCTCTCCGCTCGCTCCGACAGCTTTGCTAAAGAAGGCAGAAAAGCTCGTATCCTGGGCAATTACAGTGTAACTGTCCCTCTGGGATGCTTCTTTCTCAACATTAATTAGCAGTAGCTCTGCATTCCTGAAGTAGGACAGTTTATGTCTTTTCCAGACACCTCTGAAGAGTCTGGGATTCTTTTGCTACAGTCAGAAATATCTGAGCGTTTTCAACATCATCAGTCTCTTGTCCCTGTGACTGTCCGCCCCAGGACAAGTCCCCCAGGCTAATAAACCCTGTAGAAAATGGGTTTCTACTCACTGGTTTTCATCAAGTTGCCTTTCTTTCAAGCTGCCTTTTGCTCCAGGCAGGTGTTTGGGAGAGCTCCACCTTTTGCAGAGCTCTAATCTTGACAAACCAAGTATTTTCTGGGTTGTCCAGCACCACCTGTTGCTCTCCCATGTTATCTCCCCACCCCTCCCAAATATTAGGATTTAGTTTTCCTTACAGTCTGTCGTGAGGGACACCCAAACTGCTCAGTTTACCCGTGGACAGCATGAGGCTGGGGTGCCGGCAGTTCTCAACATCAGCCCCATCCTTGTATCACGAGCTTCACCATCGCCTGCCAGATGCTTCCAGCAAAGCCACACAGCAAATGCAACGCCGTCAGAGATCTCATCCACCCCTTAAGCCTTTCTTGCACAGCCTGGGCACAGGACAGCTCCTCCTGTAGCCTTGCTTTTGGATGCTTCAATTTGTTACAGAAACACCCTCTTTTGGCACTTGGTCACAATTTCTCTCCTCCCCTGTGTTCAGGGAGCTTACCTGTCCCCTGTGCTGAGGCTTCCTAGCCCCGAAGCCAGGGTGATACACCCCTCATAAGCAGATCCACTCAGAGCTGGCAAGAAGTCCTCCGTTTGCCTATGGCTTCTGGCACCACCACCTCTCTGCCAGATATCTGGAGAGCAGGAGCAGAGCCTGTGGTTCCAGGCCATGACAGCCCACCGTGGGCAGCCTTGGCTCCCCCCCGCAGCCTCCCCAGCGCTGCAGGACCAGGAGGTCCTGCCCCAAGCAAACTGCTCCCGCTGATGCAGCCCTTTCTCCGCTGAGTTAGTACACACGTACTTCAGTTCCATACTACCAGCCTTCACCAGTGCCACCTTCCAAAACACTAAAAAGCAGCCCAGGCCCCTCTTACCTGAAGAAAAAGGACGAGGAATGAAACAAAGATGCTCAGAAGAGAAAGCAAGCGTGTCCTCCCCAAGATAGAAGCCACTCAACATGGGCTCCTCAGGTGTTCCTCAGTGGGAGAGCCGTGCACAGAGCACCCTGCCACCCCTCCAGCACTGCAAATATCCCCCCAAAGCCTTCCCCAGCTGCTGCAACCCTCTGGCTTCAGTGAGCAGTCCTCGACCCAAGCGGCTCGCACCTCTCCGCCCCACTCAGCTGGGTGCAGGGGTGCCCGGAGCACATCACCCCCAGGGCAGGCAGCCGGGGGGCTGGGGGATGCAACAGAGGCAGCGCCGGCTGGTTCTCCTGCTGCGATCAGGTCCTTTTAAAGAGGCAGTGGGGAGGCTGGAGGCAGCCAACCGGCTGGGAACGACTTCTGAATATGCAGATGGACAGACGTCCAGGAGGTCAGGTCCAGCGCCAGGGTCCAGCTACCTTCCCTGCCGCCCGGCCGCCTCCCAGGCTCATAGCCCCCCGGCTCAGGCAGGCAAGGGCTGGTGCTGAGCTGCCCAGGTGGACAGAGGGCCAGACGAGCAGTTTCCCCCTACAATTCGGCCTGGAAACCCCCATCCAGGCCCCAGGGTGGTGAAGCTGTGGTGAGATGGTGCAAATACAGCAGGTTAGGGGCAAGCAGTGCCACAGGCAAAGAAGGAGCTGGCCCAGCGCTGCAGGTGCTGCCCAGCTCCCATGGAAAGCACCGAGGCGTTTCCAGCATCCCCTGCCATTGGGATGCAGAGGCATTTTTGGCTAGCCAGGAAATGGAACAACACACAAAAAGCAGGAACAGAGTCCCTCGCTTATCACAGGGTGCTTTAGAGACAGCGCTGCAGCCATCAGAGCATGCCTCAATGCCAGCCCCAGGACAAACATACCCACCCCAGGGGCACACATGGTTGTGAGACACTTTGTGCAGGAGCTGTGGGGTGGGCAGACACCACCCAGCCACACGTGCCACTCCTGGGGCTCCGTCTGCTTTGCCTCCACACGCTTACTGACCGTGGTGACGTTTGCCGTACCCATTCGGTAGGCAGGAGGCTGTGGTTAAAAGCAGCTGAGATCAGGTTGACTCGTTCAAGGGTATTAGACCTCGAAAGACAAAGCGTGGAGAAATCCCTGGCAGAGAGCCTTTCTGGCTCAGCTGCCTTTTGTTCAAGCAGTCAGCACATCCTCGAAGCCTCAGAGGCTCTCCCCTGTTGATTTTCCCTCAGCCTCTTTTCTTTGAAAAGGGTGCCAAGGATGTCTGTTGCAAATTTATATTAGGAGACTATTCTGAAGGTTGTAGTTTAACCATTCATCTATGATTAAGCAATGGCTAAATGAAGGACGCGTGCACAACCTGGACTTGGCTCCCTGAGATGCCTGGCTGCCAGACAGCCTTTTATGACTATCCCAAGCTAATTTGCCCATTCTGCAAACGGGTTCCTTGGGTTTTCTTCTGCTTGTTTTTCCCTACCTGGAAGAAGACAGAAACCAGAAGCTAGCTGGTGGATTCATGAACATCTTCAACATACAGACCACACACATCTGGGAAACGGGGCTTACTTCTGCACTCATTTGTCTGTCTGACATGGTGAGATGACCTCCCTGCCCATTTCATATCATCACAGAATGGTTTAGGTTGGAAAGGACCTTCACAGCTCATCTAGTTCAACCTCCCTGCAATGAGCAGGGACATCTTAACTAGATCAGGTTGCTCAGAGCCCCATTGAATGTTTTCCAGGAATGGGGCATCCACCACCCTTCCGGGCAACTGTGCCAGTGTTTCACTACCCTCAATCTTAAAAATTCTTTCCTTATATCTAGTCGCACAGTTAGAAATTGTTTTAAACTGAAAGAGGGGGGATTTAGATCTGCCCTCATTTCGTTTAAAACAATTCCCAGCCATGCAGCATCCCACTGGCTGGCGCTAGTAGTATTATCAACCTGTCATCCTACGTGAGCCCAAGCCCACGATGTGTCAAGGTGAGCAGGAGGACCTCCCGTGCAGCTGTCCTGTATCAACCCAGAGCTGGTTCCACGAAAAGTGTAATGAAATTGCACCCTTTGGTCATACGTGGTGGGGCGTTTACATATCAGGAGCAGTAGGTAATGTGACTTGTCCTGTGAAATCCCCTGTGTCCGCTTGTGCTGGGGGGAAATCAGCCCAGGGACAGGCAGGGCCGCATAAAGGTACCAACAGCGAGGTACTGATAGGGCACAACCCAACCTCTGCTGGGCCCGGGCCCTGCACAGGGCTGTGGAAAACATTAGAGATGGCTCCACAGGAGGCTCTTGAGGTGTCACGGCCAGCTCCACCTGCCCCACAGCTCTGTCCCCAGGCCTGTCTGCCCCATAGTGCCCGCCTTAGGCCTGCCCTCACCTCACAGCCCTCACCTTAGGCCTGCCTTCACCCCACAGACCTG
>VXBW01003776.1:112918-140103 GCA_013400375.1 Thinocorus orbignyianus
CTGCCGCACCGGGCAGAGCTGGCCCACGGGAAAACCTTCCCAAAACCGGCCCTGTGGGGCCCCGCCGTCCGCTCCTGTCGCTGGGCAGAGGGGTTTGTGGTGGGGAGGCTCTCGCCGGTTGCAGCCGCGTCCCCCCGCCGCCGGCAGGGACCCTCCCCGGGCGGGTGGGCCCGGCGCAGAAATGGCGAATCGATGTGTGTCTGCTTGATTCATTCTCCGGGCGCAGGGAGGTGGCGGTGACCTGTGCCCGCGGTAACCTGGGCTTTGCCGAGCCTGATAACCGGAGCCAGCTCCCGAAACCAGCACTGGGGCAGCTCCCGGGCAGCTGGTTTCTGCGGTTTGCTGACTTGTGGCTGCATCTTGTGTGCACACGGCAAACTTACAGAGCTTTATACACATACATGTGTGTATGCCTGCGTTTACGTACATATATATGCATAGCTGTAGGAGGTAAAAGGTCTCTTCTCTTCCAGATGACCAGTTGAAGCCTTTGAGCATGAGATTTTACTACAACCATCATGTGCATGTAGGCGTGCAAGTGTTGACAGCTAATTGTAATGATGAAAGTTTAACTGTGTTATGCTTCTCCAGAGAGCTGTTGTGTGTTAAATGCTTGTCTCTGGGCGCTACAAACAGATCTGTGTTTATAAATATGTGCATATGTATACATATAAAAGTGCACCGTGTACAATTTATAACTGCATTGTGTTATACACGTATGTAGATATAAATCACTTATAGTGCAGTTTAAAATAAGCTTATTTAAGCGGTGTTTTAACAAAATTTAAGCTTTGTCAGCTCTCAGTGGTGCTGCGTAATTATACACAACAGGAGAGAAAGCCAAATGGAGTATTCAGACCTTTTAGAAAACTGTTCTGCAAATCAGAAGGTTACAGGAGGTTATAGCCAAGTAGTAGGAAAGGGAGATAATGTTAATTAGTTGTGCTGGAAAAGCTGATAAGTCAGGATGGTGGTAGTAGTTTGATTTCCGTTTGAGTAGGGATATGGGAAGTAAGTTTTTGATGAAGGGGATGATACAGGCATTTTGGAGAGACAGAAAGAAACACCAGAATTTGGCAAACATCTGACGGGAGAAGCGACAATAGATGTGAACAAAATTCACAAGAGTAGAGTTGAACAGGAGAACAGTGCAGTCAGCAGGGAGCAACAAGGGTGGGGAAAGGTTGGCTGGATTTTAATGATCTTTTAAAAGAGAAAAAGGTCCTGGATTCATATATCAGGTAGAAATCATGAATGTGCATCAAGAGCTTGCATCTGAGCACGCAAGACACAGTGGGGAGGAGCTGTTCAAGGGTGACCTGGAAAAGTCCAGAGAAAAGCTAGTCTGAAAAAGGATGGTTTGATCAGGAGCTGTGTTCAATGCTTTGCAAATCAAGCCCTCCTATTTATCTTGGGAAGAGTCTGTAGAGTATTTTTTCTTCCCGGTTTGATCCTCTCCGCCTGCTGGAGTTGTCAGCCGGTTGTCAGCGGTGTCCTGTGCTGCCAGCATTATCTCCATCCTATCGTAGCATCTGCCCTGCCCTGCTGTATATAATTGTGCCAACATCTGCAAAAGATGTGCAGTGGGGTTTTTGTGTGGAGCAGTGGTTTGCGCTTGTTGTTGTTAAAGCAGCAGCTTCTTTGCTTTGAAGGAGCCAGGGCTGGAAAACTGGTTGCTGCTTTGCCTCTCACCAGAGCTGTCCAGTCTCAGCTTCTGTTTTGCTGCCGTTGAAGTTAACGGTGCCCTCCTGTTCAGTTAGTTCCGTACCTGGACTGGTCCCTGTTCCCACTGTTAGAGAGGAAATCTGTAAGTCTACAGGCTGTTGCTTTAGCTGATGTATTTCATAATTTATTTCAGTGGTGAGGGCTCCTTGAAAGGTGTGGCCTGGGACACTGTGTGCCAGGGTCACTTTGACATAACAACAGTTGTAAAAACAATTCTGAGAAGTCATGCGAAACGTGCGGGAAAAATTAATCACTTGGTCCATGAGTCACTAGCTAATTAGACCAAGACTTATTTCTCCAAGTGAAGGTTGCCTTTTTAAAGTGACCCAAAGCGCTGATGCCAGCTAGCAAAACCTAAATGTTTCCATTTTCACTGAAGAAGCGTGAAGATGAGGCAGAAAGCAGATTTAGCCAGGTGATACCAGCCACAGGTGCGATCGCAGAGATTCCTTCAGGAAAAAATGGAACAGGAAACAGCTTTTTTCAGGCATCTCCGGGAGCTGCACGTGTCTCTGATTTGCTGTAGTTAAGAGATGGAAACACAGTGATTCTGCAGAACAGAAGACAGAGGAATCTCAGTATCTTTTATTAGTGGTTTCCTCTGCACATTAAAGTTCTTTGCCTTGTTTCTTAGCTTAAAAGGCAGAAGGGTAGAGTGATGCCAATTTTTTTTCTTAATTTTGCAGCAGTTGTGGAACACAGACTTGGCACCTCTTGTGGAAAGAGCTGCAGATGTGTTTTCTCACAACAGTTTTAGGACAGGCCTTCTAAACGGTCCAGAGCAAGGGAAATTGGCTATTCCTGCTTCAGTCTGAGGCTCTTTCTTAACAAGTTGTTGTTGGGGATAGTAGGAATACCTCTAACCACTGTCTTTTTATAAAGCACCCAGGAAAACATTAATGGGCAGAGTGGAGCTCAGGTCACTTGATATTTATTTGTGATCGACTTCATATTATCTGTGACACTATGGAAAATGGGAAGAATTTGATCAGTACGGGAGCTAACGTATGTGTTGAGGATTGTGATGCTCTAGACAGTTGACCAAGCAGAATTAAGCTGAAGTTTGTCTTGCTGATCCCAGCTTAGGGCTGGCCCTACACAAGCCTGATCTGAGTTCGTAGGGGGCCAGTGCCGCACCAAGATTAAGCGTTGTAGCGTTCACCATGACTCTGCAAAGCCTGACCCGTGCTCCCTGCTTTCCCTTCCCCAGCCACACCTGGGGCAGGGGCTCCAGCATGTCCTGCAGGAACCTGCTTCTGCAGGGCTATTGGTCCAGGATCACTGGTCCCTGCAGTGGACTGGCCAGGCTGGGTAGCTGCTCGGCGCAGCTAATCATAACTCCGTTGAACTGCCCATCGATCCTTGAGCTGACTGTGTGTTACTGTCCAAGAAACCACATCCCTCAGTAAATCTGGATGGTTAAAACCGCCAAATTCCAGGCCTGTTAGTTGTTTTGATGATATGAAATATCCCCTGAAACTATTTTTGCATGCAGCCCTGTAGACAGTGAGACAAGCTTAAGTATCTCTTTGATCCTTGATCTCTATGTTGTCTGAGCACACAAAACTCCCCAAGTTATTTTGATACTTAAGACCAGTTATATCCCATCCTCCTTGCTCTTGTGCAGCTGAATTGGGGCATATATGCAAACTTGCCTTGGGACACAGGAGGTATGAATGAAGTCCAGTGTTGTCCTCTTACCTTAGCTGCTGGGTAAGGGTGCTTCGAGTAGCTGCTGTTCCAGACCAATCAAATGCATTTTAGTGATGGTTACTGTGATGTTTTGCTATGGCTTTTAAAGAGTTCTTAGGTTCTCCCAATCTGCAGGTTCGATGCTAGAGAAGTGTATAATAGCAATAGGGAAAGTAACCAGAATATCTTGAAATGTCGTTTACTTTTGAGGAACGTTATGCTGAGCTAGGAATGTGGTCAATGATTACACCGGTATGAAGTGAAACATGACCAGAAGGTGGAATTCCTGACTCACTAAAGGCAGTAGGAATTTTGCCATTGAGGGAGGTTCTGGCATTCTGGGGTTGAAAGGCTCCATGGCCTTAAAACAAATGAACAAAAACCCTTTCAGATGCTGCATTCATAGGAGTAAACATCATGGGATGCTTTTTCATCGTGTCCAGTAGCTACCCTTGACCTTCTTATTCATAGCAAATTTTAGTAAATGAGTCTTTAGAAATCTGTTCCTGCTTAAAGTGTGCATGAGAAGGTCAAAACAGCTGCAGGCACAACTGAAAACCAAGTGCATCGGGTTTAACATCCACAGGAAGGCAGCCTGGAAGGAGACAAAGTAAAGGGAAGGGTGTCGATGCACTTTCCCATAGGATGTTAGAGTGGGAGATGGCAAGTACAATGTCTGCAGACTGGAGCATGGGGATGGTGGGTCCTCTCTCTGATCCAGGTCTCATGGCTAAACCAAAGTTCTTCTAGCGTGGGTTTGTCTTTTTGCAATACTGATAGTTCCTCTTCTCTCTGACAGGGGAACTGTACTCTGGCAAGATGCTCTCTGTCTGGTGAGTGTTATACTTTTATTTAATTTCAAACTACCTAGACAGAACAGAGCTGATGGTGGACATTGGCAATAGGTTTGTTTAGGGTTTGTTTCTGTCAATCATGTAATGAAGAAACAGCTGGGGAAATGAGCTGTGTTTCCGTGTGAGTGCCTCCCTTGCCTAATGTACGTGCTGCCCGATCCATTTGGTTCTGGTGAAGATTTCACAGCAGCATCACAGTGTAATTCGAGCATTGCAGTGCTTGAAACACATGCTGATGCAGAGCCTGATAAACTCCTTTGAAAATGATGGGTGAATATTAAGTGACGTGTCCAATGTAGTATGCTGTGAATTCCTCTTCAGTGCTTAAACTGGATTTTCCCAGAGCTCTGTTTTTTTTTTTTCTAGCTATACTGTCTTTATATAGCATTATATCACTCACTGCTGATTCCACTTTGAGAAACCAGTTAAATTTGCTTACCATTTCAGGTTTCTAGAGTTCAAATACTAGCTCTTTAGTCGGGGATGGTGTCAAAATTATATAAGTTTTTTTAAAAAATGAAGTGAGGAAATGGTTCTTCCTCCTGGCATTGTATAATTGAGATAATTATGTTCTCCAGTTGCTACACTGACTCTCTTGAAGATCAGTTTGGAAAACTGCCCAGTGCCCTGAGAGGCAAAGGACAGGAGTTCAGTTCATTAATAAAATTTGCAGTGTCAGTGCATGTGAGCAGTGTGGGAGGGGGCCAGTGGGGTTTGTGAAACTGAGAAGCCGTGCAAGTACCTCGCTGCTGTCAGCTCCGGAAAATAAGGTTTCTTGGGACAGTGGGTGGATAGAGAAGAGGCTCAATGGTGACTTGCTACCCTGCTCTACACCCTGTTTTCATTTTTTTTTTTTTTTTTTTTTTCCTTCCTTACCTGTCGTCACAACTGTGGGCGTTCCTGGGGGTACCTCTTAGGAGACTGGTGCCTTGCTCTTATTAGGAACTTCTCTGTATTACTGAGAATAACTCATCAGCAACTGAGGTTTTGGCAATCCTGAAGGTTACCCTTGTAGCTAATCTTGGGTTTGTTCTGTCTGGAGTAGTTGCTGCTTTGCCATTTTCAAAGTTATCCTTATTAGCTTTGAAGTCAAGATATAACTGTTTTTCCCATCTCTATAAATCTAGATGAAGACAAGACCACTTTTTTTGGCAAGCTCTGGGCAGGTTTGATTGGCCTGAGGTGCCTCTGTGTGGCTGTATTCCCCACTTAAGGGTGAACAGTGATGTCCTCTGCACTCTTTTATCTGAGAGGGACACTTGAGGGCTGAAAAATGTTCCTGTGGGGTAACACCATTCTCATTCACAGGTGTGGCTGGGAGCCAGGGACTGGCTTACACCAACAGCAGGAAGCTTGTGTAAGTATCCCCAGGAGAGCTGTGATGTGCAGAGGCTGGGGCTGCTCTAGCCCTGGCAAGATCTGGGGACTAGGAGGCAGAATATGGTTGGCTCTCATAAAATCTCTATGCACATCGTAGGAATGTGGAGCTAGCCCTAACAAAATCTAGGTTTTGCAGGTCAGGAGCTGTGGCATGCTTAAAGAAAATAGGCTTTGTTTGGGACCAGGTACCAAGGAAGGGGAAGGGACAAGAATGAGGAGATGGGTGATAAGTGGATCTCTACCCTTTGATTATCTGACCAGAAGTCTTGTTTGCTCTGTAGTTGCCTCCTGGTAGGATTTCTCTCAGGAGAAGTGGGGTGGATCAGGGAGCTGTTGTTCATATGGCAGGGTTTGCATTGCAAAATTATTAGGGGAAAAAAACCTTAAGAGTGCATCCTTAAAAGCCTGAAATGCTGCTCTGTTTGTACCAAGTAGCCTGTGTTAGAGGAAATGCTAAAGCACATTTGCTTCAGGTTTCCAAATGTGTTGTCAGTAGGTATAAAAAACATCCTTTGGATTGCCAGCTCCCTGGGAAGGGATATGGTGGAGAGAAATAGCTGTCTCTTAAATGTGTTGCCATGGGCAATTTATGGTGCTTTCTCTGTTTTTTTTTGAGCAATCTAGCAACTTCTGACAGTCCTGATCTGGAGGTAAAAAAAATGGTTATTGCACTAGTCTCACTAGGGTGAACTGGCTAGGTCAGCTTTATATCAGTATTTAAACCACAGGGATTCTGTTGGGTTGTCTCCCTAAATTAAGATTCCATAAATTTCAGTTCTCTGAGTTTGAGAGCACTGGTGATGGCAAGCTGTAATGTTTCCTTTCTTAGTGGGATCGCTGCAGCTTGAACAGTAAGTAGGAGTCCCTTGGAACAAATATATCAGGAGAGCTGAGCAGCCTTTCTGATCCGTTAAGCCAATGTCAGTTCTGTACTTGAGCTTGGTGTCGGCAGCCTGCAGAGGAGCGTGCTTCTGTGTTCTTATCTTTCTCTCTTTCTCCAGAGTAAATAGCTCCAGTGTCTTCACTGTCCGTTACTTCAGAACCACTGCAGTACGTAGTAAGTAAAAAGTCTGGAGTCAGCGGGATGGCTCTTGTGCTACCTTTTGCTGTCCTGGTGACACCTGAAGACCTGAAGTCTTCCATACTTGGTCTTGGCCATTGCTGTCCCGCCTTGATGGATGGCTGAGGGTTTATGTCCCAGGCCCCTAAAGATTTTGTCTGGCATTGCCAACATAACGTGACTTTCAGTCAGATGGGAATTTCTCTTGTGTTTCAATGTTAATCAGTGTTGAAGAAAGGAGGCCAACATTTGATGTCTGTTGACCTACACCTTCTGCTAGAATCCTGATGACAAGAATGAAGCAATGCCTTAAGTTTTGAGCTCTGAATATGTTCAAGTCTGTCTGTCTCTCTCACAGGGGATGACGTGGTTACGGTGAACACACCAGCCTTTGCAGAGTCAGTCACAGAAGGAGATGTCAGGTGGGAGAAAGGTAAGCAGTTGCCTGAAATTCTCAGTACTGTTGCTGCTGCACTGAACAGCTCAGGGATGGATTGTGCTTCACTGGCTGACAGCCTGCTCTGTGCCTTTCAGTCTGTGACAAACGAGGGCGTTAATTGCAGTTCTAAGGGGTAAGGATTGCAGTTGCTGTCTCAGCATATCTCTGTCATGGGTAATGCTGGGTGAAGGGTGATGTCTAAACTGGAGTCAGACTCTAAATGTGCAGCAGATTGATTATTTGAGCTAGACTTCTCTTTAGAAGTTGTGGAAAACTGGGGTGAGAAAATTCTGGGTTAGTGGGGGAGACTGCTGTGGGTTAAGAGGGGAGGCCAGAGCACACCTCCCTCCTCACAGTGGTCTTCATATCTGTCATTCAGCTGTTGGAGATACAGTGGCGGAAGATGAAGTGGTGTGTGAGATTGAAACAGACAAGGTAGGAGTTTTCTGGACCAAACTTTTCCTAGTTCTATAGCAAGTGCTCTGTATGGCTCCTCTCCTGCTGGGAGCTCCTAGAGCCTGCAGACCCTGCCTGTGTCTCCTCCTTCCTTTATGGAGAGAGGCTTAAGTGAGTGAGTGCCTTAATTGAGAGTTTTCTGATAACTCTTCTTTCCTCATACATTTAATTAAGCATTAGTAGTGCTGATGTTTGTTTGAACTGCAGTTCCATTTCTCCTTCCAATTTCGATGCTCTAAGTGTTGAAACCTGTTTGTGATGAAACAGAGGAGAAATCTGCAGAGCCACAGGATGTCTTCAGGTTGTTTTTAAATTTAGCCTTTAAGTTTATTCACTCCTTCAGGGACTCTTAATCTTTGAAGTTCTTGCTAAATTCTGCTTCTGGTGTTGCTGTCAGGAAGATGCTGGCAGCGGGTCAGTGCTTGATGGTACCCTGGAGCAAGAAGATCAGGCTATAAGTTACACTGCCAGCATCTCCTAAAACCTCTAAGTTGGCACAAAATCCCGGTGAAAGGTGTGAAAAACAGTGCAAATGGTGCAAGACAGAGCCACAGTCTGTGCCAAATTACAGTGTGTACCTGTGCTTATTGGTATCTTCTCTTGGGCACTTGTTCTCCATGCAATGTTTGGGGGGATTTCACTGATTATCCTTTTTGCAGACATCAGTGCAAGTTCCAGCCCCTGCAGCTGGTGTGATCGAAGCCCTTCTGGTACCCGATGGTGGCAAGGTGGAAGGGGGAACACCTCTGTTCAAACTCAGGAAAACTGGAGGTAAGTTGGAAATGTATAACTTGCACAGGCCTTCCTGATTCCACTAGTCTTTTTCTGAAGATGGAAGCAAGTCATTTAGAGGGATCCTGAGAGAGGTTAAATGTTTCTTTCATAGGATCATAGAATCATAGAATGGTTAAAGTTGGAAGGGACCTTAAAGTTGATTGAGTTCCATCCCCCCTGCCATGGGCAGGGACACCTCCCACTAGCCCAGGTTGCTGAAAGCCCCATCCAGGCTGGCCTTGAACACTTCCAGGGATGGGGCATTCATAACTGCCCCTGTAGCTGGAAGAAAATACTCCTATTCTGTTGTCCATTAAAAACCATAATAGTAGTCCTTCTGAGGGGGGAACTTTCCTTTTGCTCCTCTGCAGGAGACTGCAGCTCTAACCTAAAATTGAGAATTCCCCTGATATAACTCCTTTCTCCACCCTTTTCTCTTTAGCATCCAGCCTCCTGCACAGTGAGATATAGTGTATCGATGAGTAAAACACTTTCACTGTGGGATCCTCTTGTGGTGGTTTCTATCAGTTCAGGTTCAGTAGTGGCACTCAGCCAGAGGGTTAACTTTTATCAGGTTGGTTGGACTGAGAGATCCCTGACAGTGGAAGCTGTAGTTACCCTTGCTGTGGTGTCTTTACCATGGTTCTTCCTTGTCTTTCAGCTGCTCCTGCCAAGGCCAAACCAGCAGCAGCCCCTCCTCCTCCTGCAGCTCCTGAACCTGTAGCTGCAGCTGCTCCTCCCCCTGCTGCAGCACCAATTCCCACCACGATGCCACCAGTGCCGCCTGTGTCACCTCAGCCCATCGACAGCAAACCAGGTGAGGCAACAGCCATTTTCTCCTGTTTTCAAGCCTCTCTTCCTTAGGGAGAGCATCTAAGGTTAAAGATGGCAAATAATCTGGCGTCCAGAGGAGAGCCACCAAGCTGGTGAGAGGTCTAGAGAGCAAGTCATATGAGGAGAGGCTGAAGGAACTGGACATGTTTAGTTTGGAGAAGAGGAGGCTGAGGGGAGACCGCATTGCCCTTTACAACTGTCTGAAAGGAGGTTGTAGAGACGTGGGTGTTGGCCTCTTCTCCCAAGTGAATAACGACAGGACCAGAGGAAATGCTCTGAAGTTGTGGCAGGGGAGGTTTAGATTAAATATTAGGAAGAATGACTTCACAGAAAGAATGGTCAGGCACTGGAACAGCCTGTCTAGGGAGGTATTTAAGAAGTGTGTAGATGTGGCACTTGAGGGCATGCTCTAGTGGCCGAGATTGCAGGGATTTGTGTGTGTGCGTGTATGTGTGTGTATGGTTGGACTTGGTAATCTCAGAGGTCCTTTCCAGCCATGACGATCCTGTGGTTATGGTGAAGGCCTCCCCGAGTTATTGCCCTGCATGCTTCAGACTGGAGAGCTCAGCTGTGCCTGATACCTGTGCAGCCTAGTTTAAAGCTGCTTCCCTCCTTTGTTGCTTAAGCAAAGAGCTCAAACAGGCTTTCTACCTTGGGGTGGTGCAGTCAAGCCCTGGCTTTCTTTTCTGACTGATGTGTTCCTTACCCTCAGTGTCTGCGGTGAAGCCAGCAGCAGCTCCAGCAGCAGCCTCTCCTGGCGAGGCAGCGCCCAGCAAAGGTGCCAGATCAGAGCATAGGGTAAGGTGTGGGAATGGGGGCTTTGCCAGCACTTCTTTTGCTGAGTGATAACTTGTTCTGGTATCAGCCTTGAGCTTTCTGGATGTGTCCATATCTACCTGTTCACACCCAGCTCAGTGGGGCTCTGACAGATGGGGAAATCCTCTACATAAGGGCACTGCTTAGGTGTGGGGTGGAGGAAGAACCAGGTCCAATCTGACAGGCCTTTTCTAGGCAAAATCTTGTCTTGAGCTCTCCTAGCTGGCCACAGGAGGCTCAGTGTGATCTGCTCTGTCTGTCCACAAGCCCTCAGCAAGGGGCAGGAGGCTGCTTCACCTGCCTGGTGTGTTTTTTAAAAGAACATGATTGAGCAGCCTGCTTTCTTAGCCGTCTTGCTCTTCTCACATTAGTCTCATACTGGAAACTCTTGAGCTGGGCTGCTCCATAGTGAAAACAACTCCTCTGCCTGCTGTGCTCCCAAGGGAGAGCTGGAGTGAAAATCTTGAGCCTAGGCATCTATTACTAGTCAACCAGATGGCAAGAAGGAAGCATCTTTTGAGTTTCTTCTGCGTTGTACCCCTTGTATGAACTTGAAGAAGCTTCTTTTTAATTTTCAGGTGAAAATGAATAGGATGCGTCAGCGTATTGCTCAGCGGCTGAAGGAGGCTCAGAATACTTGTGCCATGCTGACCACTTTCAATGAGATCGATATGAGGTGAGGAGCAGATCTCTTTTTTCCTTTACAAGTAGAAATAGATGCAGACAGTCATCTTTAAACGGCAGCCAAGAGCTTGCTGATTCTCTTTGGAGAGATTGGCAAGGTGTCTTTTGGGATTTCTTTTGTAGGTGTTGTACCATTGTTTGCACAGCTTCCTCGGGGCCATGCTGGTGTTGTGGTGTGAGAGGGATGCACAGCTTTGCAACAACCTGTCATTCCTCGGGAGTCATCTGCTGCTTGTATAAAGGGCAACCTGGTTCCTCATCTGTGTGGTTCTTGGTTGAGGACTGGTAGATGTTGAGCAGCAGTGACCAGTGTCACTTGTATAGTGGTTATTAGGAGACACCACAGTGGAGAGTCTGCTTTCTGCCACCCCACCAGGTTACTGCTGTTGGAGGTGGGCATATTTAGCTTCCTGTGAGGTGGCTCCCCACGGCTCATCAGCCTTTCAGGTGAGCAGTACATACGTCTGAGGCCCTTACTGCCAGATAGTGCAGCTTTCCAGAGACAGACTCACATCCTTCCCCATCTCCTCCAGACGGGTGGGGGTCTCCTGACTCAAGTGCTTGCATGGACTGAGCGCACTAATGGCTTTGGAAGGTGGGCAGGTTATGTTACAGTGCATTAAGGGGAAATTGTGCCCAAATCAAATTGCCTTGTGAAATCCTATTCTGCTCCTTAAGACAAAACATGTAAATATTTGGGTCTCAGAACAACAAGGTTGGCAAAATAGTCTTGATTGGAGGGGAAGTGCTGCAGCTTTATCTCCTCTCGGAGGCTCATTGAGGTGTCGCTTTACGCTGGCCTCTGGCTCTCGTTGCATCTGGTAATCTGGTTTGGATTGATTGCTGTAAGGTTGACTTGTGAGGGCCTATGGTGAGGCCTCCTGCTTCCCACGGGGGTCGGTGTCTGAAAGGAGGAAGCCATAATGAGCCAGTTTCATAGCAAACTTTGTTCTCATTGCTGCAGTCCTTGTGTCTTGGGAGACACTAATGTCTTTGGGCAGTAATCCTAGCCCTAAACAAGATTAGGTGCAGGAAAACAAACACTCTAAACCGTGGAGACCCCTGCCCTTTGCTGAAACTGTCTCTTCAAAGACTCAAGGTCTCTGGAGGGGGGAGGGATCGACCATGCGATTCTACAGCATCTGGTTTTAGACTGGAAGAGGCAGAGCTTGCAGCCACAGCTTGGTTGACCTTTTGTAAATAGCCTCAGTTCTGACAAGTAGAAGCAGTGGAGAACACGTGATTAGTTAGGGTGGAATAGCAGCCACAACCATGACATCTGGGAAGGTTTCTTTCCTATTCACTCAATTCCCAGTGCCAGAGGGTTGAGTACAGAGGCATCATCGTGCTGGCTGGCACTGGACTTGCACAATGGTTGAAGTCTTTTGTCTCAATTACCACATGCATGTCTTCTGCTCTTGGCATTTACTGGTTTTCCACCCTTCGAGGATTGGCTCAGCCACACCAGGAGCTGCTCTCTGTGGTGCCACTGGCATTGGCAGCGGTTTCTCCAGAGAATCTGTGGCAACATAAGGCTTAAGCAGGAAATATGCCGTGCCACATCTTGCTTTTGTGCTTGGCAGTGTGGGCCAAGCAGATAACCCTGTCCTGTTGGGACTGTGGTGCAGGACCAGTTCCTGTTAGATCCTTTGACCTGGATCCTTAGAGTCACCCTCAGCCCATGTTACCTATGACATTTGAAAGATTTTTCTGCAGAACGATGGTTTACCAGTTGGTGGTGCAGGTTTGCAGTCCTTGGGGCTGGCACTGAAATTTGTTATGCAGTGAGGGATCAGTGTTTCCTTGGGCTCCAGGCTGACCAGCGTTATCCTGTGTTTTGCAGCAACATCCGGGAGATGAGAGCTGTACACAAGGATCCCTTCCTGAAAAAGCACAACCTGAAGCTAGGTTTCATGTCAGCTTTTGTCAAAGCTGCAGCTTTTGCTCTGCAGGACCAGCCCGTTGTGAATGCAGGTGAGTGGTGACCCTTGCTGGCCAGTCGCACATCTTGCCAGTGAGCGTGGCAGAGTTGGGGAATGCAGGTGGGCAAGTCCATCAGCGCTAATAGCTTGGGCAAGCAAGTCAAATATGCAGAAAAAGCAGGGATGGTTCTACTTACTGCAGCTGATTTTACTAATACCACTTAGGTAGGTAGAGTACAGCCTGCCGAGAGGGGCTCTATTAAGAAGGGGTTGCCAGCAGTTGGGCTGGGCCCACACAAACACAGCCTGCAGAGGGAGAACCCTGCTGGTTGGCTCTCCCATAGGTGCTGTGGGGCTCATTCTTCTCTGGAGTTATGTTTAAGCTAGAGATGAGCAAGTTGTTATGATTTTGTGGCTGCTTCTGGGCTCTTGAGCCCTTGATCTTGGGTAGTGCATGTGTAACACGGGGGTTTTTTGTCCTTGTAGTGATTGATGACACGACCAAAGAGATTGTGTACAGGGACTATGTGGACATCAGTGTTGCTGTAGCAACTCCCCGGGTAAGTACCTTGGATGCTTTGGCCATGGTTCCTACAGCCTCAGGTCTGGGATGGTCATGTATTTTGAGCTAACTCATCTTTGAGCCCCTCTGCAGCAGAAATTTACTGATGAGACTGATCTTCTAAATGAGAGAGTTGATACATGGCAGACAGCCAAGATGGGTTTTGGGAGAAGATTGAGGACCAAGAATATGCCTTTACTGTACTAGGAGATGTAGTAACAAGGTCACTGTAGATCTCAGTGGTTAATGAGTAGGTCCAAGTTAGGAAAACCCTTTTTCTCATGGGCACACGAGGTTATGGCATAGACAGTATGTCCTGTCCTTTGGCGAACCTTGCTGTGCTGTCCCACCATTTTTGTAAATCATACTGCTGGGTCAAAGAGATGTTCCTGGCCAGGGGAAGTGTTGGATGGAGATACAGATGTTGAATTAGTTGGTTCTGTTGTGTGGCAGAGGGTTTGGCCAGGACTAAAGTTCTGTCACTGCTCCCAAAGCCTAGGAGGAGGTCCAGCACAGAGGAACTCTCCTCTTCTCATTTGGAAAGTGCCTCACCTGTTTTTATGGACACAGAGCTGGATCCAGACAAGCTTGGAACTTGATGAACTTTAAGGTTCCTTCCAACTCTAACCTATGATTCTGTCATTTGTTGATTTTATGAGATGGGCTTACAAAGGCAAAGCAGGTGTCTCATTATGGTGTCAGCCCTCGGTGTGTATCTCGTCGGGTTTCCTGGCAGGTTGCCAGGGGCTGAGGCAGCTCTGCCAGCCACCTGCTGTGGGCTGAGGAGGAGGCAGAAGCTCTGCTGGGCTGAGGCCAGGCTCCTGCCCGATAGCGGTTATCTGTGTGTTGCTGTGGTGAAGCTGCTGATCGTGCACTTTGCTTCTCCCTAGGGCCTTGTGGTTCCTGTCGTTAGGAATGTAGAAAACATGAACTTTGCTGACATAGAGCGTGCTATCTACGAGCTTGGAGAGAAGGTAAGGAAGGATGGAGGTTTTCCTGAAAAAGATTGGGAGGAATGGGAAGAATTGGGGGCACTGGATAGGCATGGATTGATTCAGCCCCTCTCTGTCATCATCTCTGACCTTTGACACACTGAGCTGTGCTGCAGGGAATGATCCAGTTACAGCTGTAGCTGTGCCTGTGCCTTACAGGATAGGCCTGTCTGCTTGTTGTACTATGCGTTAGAGACATCGTGTGTTTTCACCTTTGTGTTTAAAGGCCAAGGCTGAACCACCTGGGTCTGGAAGTCCCAGTGTCTGTCTCCTCCAAAAGCAAGAGTTGAAAGTGAGGGCAAGAGAGTCCTTCCCCAAAGCCACCAAATGTTTAGATCTAAAGACAGAATGCATTTTCAAGTAATTCATGCTGGTTTACTGCTGAACAGGTCAACAGGTGAAGTGCTTGCCGTTGGCATTTATTCCTGGAGAGGGTGAACATCCAAACCATTATCCTTTGCCTGTGTTTTTTTCTGTGTGGTTTTCTAAGACCTTACTTTTTCTTCAAGGCACGGAAAAATGAACTGGCAATTGAAGACATGGATGGTGGCACTTTCACAATCAGCAACGGAGGAGTTTTTGGGTCACTCTTTGGGACACCTATCATTAACCCACCCCAGTCTGCCATCCTAGGCATGCATGCCATTGTTGACAGGCCTGTGGCTGTGGGAGGCAAGGTAGGTGGAGCTGCACAGGTTTTGGTGGACAGAGGGATGGATGGGGGTGACCATAGGTCGTATGCTTTTCCTGGGGAGTTGATGTCAACTTCCAAGAGGCTTTTCTGTGAAAGAGGACCAGAGACTAATGGATACAGGACAACTTTGCTGGCACTGGTACTTGCCTGAATTGTGCAGAGGGCCTTGTCCTGTCCATGAGGGGGAGAAATGGAAGATCTGCCTAGGTGTGGGGTGGAGGAAGAAGTTGTGGCCTTTATGACAGAGAATAGCTCTAGAAAGAGACCTAGTCTTGTGTGCTGTGGACCCAGCCTGGGCGGTGGTCAGTGCCTGGGTGCGTGTGGATGGGTAATCCTGCCAGGCAGGGCACATCCCAGAGGGCCTGAGTCCTGCATTCAGGGTCAGAAGAAGCCAGATCTTCCCTGAATTCACAGAAGGGCATCGTGCAGGCAGTGGGGCTGAGCTGACCAATGCCTGTCTTGTTTCTCCTCCGCAGATTGAGGTGCGGCCCATGATGTACGTGGCACTGACGTACGATCACCGGCTGATCGATGGCAGAGAGGCGGTGACCTTCCTGCGCAAGATCAAGGCAGCGGTGGAGGATCCCCGCGTGCTGCTGCTCGACCTGTAGAGCAGCCACACCCCCACACAACCCACCCAGGGCAGGGCCGCAGCACCAGCAGGGACGATGCAGGGCATTCAGGAGCTGGCAGGGGTCATTCCAGTCTCCCTCCCCTCCGCTGTGATCAGAGCTGTCCCGGAGGGAATTGTCGGGATTGCTCCTACCTCTTTTCCTGTTCTGTTTAACAGAGGTTCAGTTTCTCACGAGGAGTGCCATGCGGTGGGCCAACCGCTGAATGGCACTGCCTTTCCAGAGCCACCTAGGTGACATCCTCTCCCTCACAGCACCACACTTTCACCTCTAGCTTGTCCTATACTGGTGGAAACTGCTTGCTGCTGCTGTGCTAGAGTACCTTTCCCTGCCGCTCCGAGGCAGGTTCAGCTTTATTTCCTAGCACTGGGGTTCCTGGGAGGGAGAGGAGAGGAAAGGCTACTGTTCTGTCCATGTTTTGCTTAAAAATATTTCACACCCCTCTGCTTTGCGAGGGCAGTCTGGGGACCCCCTGGGCCCCTTGCAGCAGAGGTTTTGATCAGAACAGGGCTTGACATAGGTGTCACGCCTCTGGCAGTGCCCTAGTTACACTCCCTCCACAGACAGGAACGCAGCGGTGGCAGCTTCCCTGCTTTCCCTTGGAGATCGTTTGTCTCTCTCCAGCCTGGTCACTGTGGTGTGAATGTTCATGTCCGGGTGGGCAGAGCCTGTGACCTCTGGAGGTAGCACTATTCCGGGGGGGGACAACCCTTTCACCATTACATGCCTGACACGGGGGTAAGAACCAGTCCCCAGCGGCTGTCCTTGAATCACAGCTCACCCGACGGTGGATCTGACTGCTGGCTTCCTGCGTGCAAGGGCTCGGCCCGCTACCGGCAAGGAGCTGGTGGGGGGCCGGGTCTTTCAGTGTAATGTATATCCCAGCCCAAGGCTGCTGGTTTTGGGGGGAGGGGGGCAGTCCTTAATCCGATAGCGCACACATGTATGGGTGAGTGAGGGGGTTGCTAGTGCCTGCAGAGTCTATTACTCTTACCCTCTACACAGAACTTGTAACTAAAATATTTAACACAGCGGATTTTAAATGAAATAAAACTGGGCAACGACTGTGAGGTGGGGGTGTATTTGAGGGGGCGAGCAGCAGCTGGAGTGCTATGGCCAGTTTTGGGCCTCTCACTACAAGAAAGACATTGAGGTGCTAGAGTGGGTCCAGAGAAGGGCAATGAAACTGGGGAGGGGTCTGTCTGGAGAACAATACTTACGAGGAGCAGCTGGGGGAGCGGGGGTTCAGCCTGGAGGAGGCTGAGGGGAGACCTTATCACTCTTTACAACTGCCTGAAAGGGGGATGTAGAGAGGTGGTGGTCAGTCTCCTCTCCCAAGTTGCCACTGATAAGACGAGGAAATGGCCTTAAGTAGCACCAGGGGAGGTTCGGATTGGATACTAGGAGAAAATTTCACGCTGAAAGGGTTGTTAAGCGTTGGGATGGGCTGCCCAGGGAAGTGGTTGAGTCACCATCCCTGGAGGTATTTTAAGCAGGCATAGCCGGAGCACTTAGCGATATGGTTTAGGGGTGGTTTTTGTCGGTGTTAGGCTGATGGTTGGACTAGATCCTGTGGTTGGACAATTCTGTGGTTCCTTGGCGAGGACTTGGGTGGCAGCAGCAGCCCTGGTGTGGTGCAAGAAGCCTGTTACCTGAGGGGAAGAGAAGAGAGGGAGGGGGATCTGGGCCTGTCCCTGGTGGTACTAAGCTTCTCTGTATGTGAAATCTGCTGTCCTTGAACCCTTTTTTGGCACAGAATTGGCTTTTCCCAGCAAAGATGAGGTTTTTCAGGGCTGGAAATCATCTGGGTTTGTTTGTGGTCTAAGCAAAAGAGCTGTTAGAGCCAGCAAGGGAATCCCAGTATTTGCTAAATGGCAGGGTGGCCAGAGGGGAGAACTGGGACGGGGTCTTCAAGTGCAGATGTGGAGGGGGTTTGGGTTTTCCTGGATCCCGCGGTGGAAGCAGGAAGGCTGGGTTGGCTTGGGGGGGGGGAAGCTGTCCGTGGTGCTGAGCGGCTCCCACGGGAGCTGTCCCTGCTGAGCCACGGGCACAGGGGCCGGCGTACCCCGGGGCCGGCCGTGTGTCTGTCTGACTGTCTGTGTTCCAGCTCTGACATCAGCTTCAGAGAATGGTTTGCCCTTCCCGGTAGCCCCCTTTATCACAGACGGGGGCTGGGCTCCCAGCTGGCAGGCTGAGCAAAGGGAGAGCCAGTTCCTCCTACTAGTTCCCACGGTTTCCTGGCAGCTACAGACAATCCTGCTTTCTTCCTGCTGTCCCTGGTTGAGGTGGAAGGTTAGGAGGATGAAGAGAGAGGGGGGGAAAAAAAAAAAACCAAACAGAAACACCAACCTTCCCTGTGCTGCAAAGGAAGGATGAAGAGTCTAGCTGCTCTTGCAAAAATGAACTGAATGAAAGAGAGGGTTCTGATTTAAAAAAAAATGCTGCTAGGACCCAGCCTGCCATGGGGGTTAGGGTTCATAGGACTCACCTTGGCTTTGTACATGAGGCTGGGGAGGGGCCGTGCCTGTATCCTGTCTGGAGCTGCAATAAATGAGGCCTTTGAACGACCCTGGGAGTGGATGTACAATCAAGCTCTTATAATGACACAGCCTCGCAAACTGATTGAGTCTGTCCCCTGTGGGGGCTTCCATAGCAGGGTCATGCAGGTGCTGTGCTTGAAGCTTCCTTTTTTGACCCTCCAGGGCAACACCCAGGGCAGTTTGTGGCAAAAAGCCGTGCTGTGGCTTTGGCCACAGGTGTAAGAGTCAGTCCTCACCTGCCCTGAAACACGGGACTAAGGAGGCTGGTGGTCAAGCCCAAGGGGAGCCTGCTGGTGCTGCAGGGTTCAGCCAGTCCAGGCTGCCTTTAGTGAGGAAAAGCCCCAGGCCCTGCTGCTCCCAGCACCTGGCCTGCTTCGTAGTCTACTCCTTGGTTACTTCTCTTCCTTCTGCACAGTCTTTGAGGTGTCTCCTTGTCCTTGCTGGCGTGGGAGATGAGTTTCTCCCGGATTCTGCTTCCCTCTGGTGGACAAGTTCTCCTGCTGCCACTGCCTGAGAGCCAGAGCCAGGTCAGCAAGGAGCAGGGTGGTGGTGTGATTAGCAAGCAAGAGCTGGAATCAGCTAGCCACAGAAGTTTCACCAGTGCTGGTAATTCCTTATGACCAGGATGCGTGATGAATGGGAGGGAGTGCTGAAAGAGGAGAGCCAAGACTGCACCCCTGCCACCCCATCCTTCTGCCTGTGACTTTGGCTTGCATGAACAAGCACGACAGCTTCTGCCTTGGGCTGCCAGTAGATACCTTTTTCTCCTGTCCTGTTTCGTGTTTGAGCTCACCCTCCTTCCACCAACGCTGCTTCTCAGCGGTCATCCCTTTAAACCCTCACTGTTTGTTCTACCAAGGACCCTGCTCAAAGCACAGCGAGGACAGCGAGGCTGCTGTCCTGCCAGCAGAAAGAAGCACCCAGGAATGATGGAGGTTGGAGCCAGAACGGGTAACGATGACAACAGTGAAGGCTGGAAGCAAACACGGGCTCGCTGTGTCTTTTCTCAGCTCTGAGCTGCAGGCACATGGCCCTGCAGAGCCAAAAGGCACATGGGGCAGGCAGGGGACGAGGTGAGATGGCCAGACACTTGGCACCACCTTCTAGGTTCTGGTTGCAGGGTGCCAACAGCCAGTGGGCAACACCAACCCTGGGCTCCCATGCAGGTTTCAGACAGATTTATGGCCCTCCTTCGCTCAGCCCAAGCCTCCCTGCTCCAGCTCAGAAACAAAAGGAGACTTCTGAAGCAATAATGAGTGGTTTATTCTTTCAGAGGGCTGGGGAGGGGGTGGGAAAGAGCAGAGGGCTCCCTGCTCTCACCCCACAGTAGGTATCACACACACACACATGCAGCCGGGGATGGGCACAGAGGCTGGGCTCAGGCACCAGCCAGCAGGGCCCAGAGCAGATGCACTTGGAAGCCACAAAAAATAACGGGGGTAGGAGGGGGAGGTCACTGTGGAAGCAGCAGAGATAAAAACCCAGGGCACGGTGCTAAACTGAGCAAGGGCTGCTCTAGAAGGGGAGCATGGCCTCTCCCCAAGGGTGGGCACCTGAGGTCCCTTTCCCACCTTCCAGGAGAAGACAGCCTAGCCCAGACTGCAGCCTCCTCTTAGAGACACCAACACACACAAGCAGAGACAGAAGAACACGTAAGGCTGCAGAACCTCATGAGTACCCCACCCTGGGGCAGCCCTTGAGGCAAACCTCCTCCCAGCAGGTAGAGCTGCCAGTGTCACCAGGGGTCACTGGTGCCCAGGCCAGTGACCCTGTGCCCAGCTCCCTGCGGGAAGGACAGCCTGCCTAGCCCACCAGCTTGTTCCACTGGACGCTGCTGAAGAAGGCATGGGACTTCAGCTTTGCCATGCCACCTCCTCCAGAGCCCAAGCGCCACTTTGGGTTGTATTGCAGGAGCTGCAGAGAAAGGGGGTGGAACAGCAGGACACTGGAAAAGCTAGCCAGGCCGGACTCTCTAGCCTCATCCTCCCTCCCATCCACCCAAGCCCCTCACCTCGGTGAGCAGCGACGCAGCGGCCAGGCTGAGCCCCTCCGGAAGATACAGCTGAGTGTGAGGTTGAATCCCTGAAGGGTGGTTTTGGTACAGGGGCTGCAGGAGGCAGAGGGTGATGGTGAGCAGAGGCACGGAGGAGGGTACGAGCACCCTGCTGAGCCTCCATCACCATACAACTCACAGGCACCAGGAATCACACACCTGAAATAACCTGTGGTGAGGTGCCAACAGGGCAAGGCACCCTCCCAGCCCTGCATGGCAGGGACCTCCTGTGCTACAGCCTCACCTCCTCCTCCCCTGCCCTCGCACATCTCCTCTGCCTCTTACCACTCCTGTCAGCAACTCATACAGGAGAGCGCCAAAGCTCCAGCAGTCAGCTGCTTCGGTGGGCTCCATGATCCCCCCGACTTCTGCAGAAAGAGAAAGAGGTGCTAGAGCTGGAGGCAGGCAGCACCAGCAGCCCTGCAGAGACAGGCACAGCTCACTGCCTCCAGAAGCCACATCTCCCCTGGCTGGCAGCACTGGGCTAAGGGCAGGGGACACATCTCTTACCTGGGGCACTGTACAGCTCTTCCTGTGCCTGGCTGCAGCACTGGGGCTCCACCTCTGTCCACTGGCCAAAGAAGGTGAGACGGACATGACCTAAAGAGCAGAACCAGAGCCCAAAGCAGGGAGGTTAGGACAAAGCTAGGGACTTTGGAAGGAGCACAAAGCCAGGCCACATCCCTGCAACTGGGAACAGCCAGGGCACTGGGTCTCCACCGCGCCACAGACACAGAGACCCTGTGCATCCTCTGGCACTGCGCATCCCCTGGCCTCCCAGATGCCCAGCAAGCCCATGCAGCTGGTAAGACTGGTTAGGTGGGCTCTAGCCTCACAGACCCCAGGGCAGGCTGTAGCGAGGACAGCAGCAGTGCCACAGGGAGGGAGGTTAGCGTTCCCCTTGCAAAGCTCTCCACAGCTTTCCAGTTTGCCCCAGCTGTTGCCAGTTGAGCAGGGATGTGAGCTGGGCTTGCACTGGAAGTGGAACCCATGGCTTGAAGGGATGGGCAACCTGCAAAATACCCCAGTAAGCAGTAACTGCAAGCAGGGGAAAGCTGCAATCCCACTAACCTCAGGCACAGTTCAGCTGGTCTCAGCTTCCCTGTGCTGGCATTTCCCAGGCAGCCAGCCCCAACGTGGGAGCAGGGGCAACACATTCCCATGGCTCCAGAGCCATCTCTTGTAATTACTGCTTGGAAATCACAACTGAGACTGCACTTTCACGTTCACAAACATCCAGACCTCCCCAGACTCCCACCACCACCCTCCAAAGTAAACCCAAGAAATTCTGTGTTCCTGGAGATGGGGCAAATGGCAGTCTCCCAGCCAAGATGCTGAATGCCTCCTCCTCAGGCCAGCAGCCTGGGGCACTACCTACCAGCTGCATCAAGCAGCAGGTTCCTGGGGTTGAGGTCCCGGCACAACACACCCTGTTGGTGAAGTCCCTCTAAGGCCAGAAGGATTTCCGCTGCCCACAACTGCACCTGCTCCTCCTTCACAGCCCACGCTCTCTGGCCGTGCCCATGGGAAGCCACGGACTGACTCTGTCCTGAGAGTGGCTGCCCTCTGAGCAGGCCGCATGTCAGGCTTGCCCCCCACATCACTGGGTCAGGCCCACGGTGCTTGCCAGAACTGGCCAGGGCAGCTCCTGCACAAAGATGCCTCTGAGCCGAGGAGGTCAGGAGAGGCCGAGCCCAGGGGACCTCAGACACTTGCTGAGGTGGTGGCTTCCCTGCCCCTGGTTGGCCTCCTCCCACAGTCTTTGGTACGGGCCCAGGTGTCTGGAGAAGTCTTCCACCAGCACGTGGCCCAGGGTCTTGTTGGGAGGCTTCTCTCTCCGACACACAGCCCATGCTGCTGGTTAGAGCATCCCAGGGATAGATGACCAGGCCCTGGTTGGTGAGGTGGTTGGGGCCTTTGGATGATGCTGCTGGAACATGGTCCACGATGCCAGACGTAGCCCGGGTCATGCTTAGATCCTGTCCTCCAGGTGCAGCCCTCATGCCACTGGCAGGAGTGGGGTGAAGGTGGCAGTAGTTTCCTGAGCCAGGGTCCATGGTGTTGGGGGACTGCTCTCGAGGGGGCAAGGCATTGGTGTTTCCCAGTACATGGTGGGTCGTAGAGCCCAGGAGGTCACTGCCCATTGGAGCAGAGAAGATGGAGACTTGGCTGCTGCCCTGGGAGCTTCTCATGCCATCCTCTCTGCCATGATTCCTCAGGGCTTGTATACTGTTTGAATCGGCAGAGCCCTGCTGGACACAGTACTTGGAGCGGAGGTGAGACCACAGTGTCTCCCCTGGAAAGTGGAGAGAAGAACAAGTGATGTGACGGAAAGAATCCCTGGTTCCACGACTCTGGATGCTGCTCATTCAGGCACAGGCAAAGGCCCACGAGCTGGGAAGCCAAGCTCAAGTCCATGCAGATACTCCCCAGCCCTATAAGCACACCATGCCCAATGCCACACCTCTCCGGGGACCTGACACACCAAAGACCTCTTCTCCCCTCCTTTAGCAGCCCTGCTCCTCCTCCTCCAGTCTCCTTGATCCCAGCTCTGCCATTTCCAAGTCACAGGTCAGCCGCATCTTCACACATGCCCCTGATCCCACTGTCATCTCCACCTCCTCCTGAAAGCCTTTTCTCCTCATGTGACAATGATGCTAGAGAGCTCCCACAGCATGGGTCAGCAATGAGACACAGCAGTAAGCTCTGGAGCCCACAGCACACTGATGGGTCTTCCCACCCTCACCACATTCAGCTGCTGGCTGCTTTCTGCAAATTCATCCTACAGCAATGCACGAGGAGCTGAAGCTGTTCTCCAACACGTCAGCCTTCATTGCTGGATTCCAGCTGCTGCTCCCTACACATCTGTGCAACCAGCAGAGAGCAAAAAAGCTCCTTGGGACAAGCCTCCACTTTGTCAGACTTCCTCACCAGGATGTGAGACAGGTTCCAGGCTTGCCTCCTTGTTGTACCCAAACCCAAATGTGCTCCCTGCCTTTTATGCCATAATTCTCCATCTCCTGTCTTTGGTCTGATCTCAAAATCCAGTGTGGCCTCTTCTTTTGTAACCAAAAAATGTTCTATAAAGTTCTTATCAAAAGTTTTGTTCTGCAACATCCACGTGAACTACTTCACTTGGTTCTCCTCCATCACTTTCCTGTCCTCCCCTGGACAAGCAATGCCAGTAAAATGAAGAGGTTTTTCTTTTCAAGACACTGGACCACATCAGCCTCAAGGCATGACCATTCCCTCCCATAGGACTCAGCAGCCCCTAGAGCTAGTTTCCATATAACACCCCTACACATACAACCTAACTTTCTCCATGTAGGTCTCCACAGGCCCATTTCTAGGTTACTTCCCCAGTCAGCTCCTAACAATCCTCCAGAATCCCCCATACAGCTGAGGAGTTCCTTCCACGAAGTATCTGAGCCCTGTTACCCATCACCCTTGTATGAAGAAGACAGCTTGTGTTGTCACTCTAAAAAACAGTTCCAAACCAGCTGAAGAAACATATTTGAAACTTCAAAGAAAGGGAGGCTGAGGACAACATGAGAATGCTCCACAGACTGGAGGTACTGCTCTCCCTACTCACCCTGCACATGCTCCAGGTGGAGGAAGATGGAGTCCTCACTCACATAGTAGCACAGCAGCTTGACCATGAAGGGGACCCCATGCGGGATGATAGTTTGTCGCTCACGGGTCTCAACATGGGATTTGGGGAGGCTCTGAGGAGGTACAGGTAGATGGAGGTACAGTAGATGGTAGTCATCCCAGCCCTCTTTCCTCTCTCCCTAGAACTGATGCTTCTCCCTGTCATGCCAGGGCTTCTTTGTCCAATTATTAAAGTCCTTTGGTTTTAGTTCCAAGGAGACTGGATAATGCCCTGGGACTTGTACTGACCACAGCTCACCCACCACCTGTTTCAGGGACTGACAGATTCACAGGGGTGTAAGGCTTGGCCTGCTGCATTACGAGGCAGAGGAAAGGATGACCAAGGAGAACCACTTCCCTTCTGATCACTTCCTGCCCCAGCCAACTGCTTGGACAAGGAGGTTCTGGCATGATAGGGAGAAGCAGGAAGATGAAACTGAAAACACCCACCTTAAGTATAAAGGTCCCACCAGTGGCTGGATCCTGGACGATCTGCACCTGGGAGCAGTATATACAGTACCAGTCAGAAGCAGTGACTGCTCCCACCCCAGCATACACCCACAGACACCCAACACACAGAGAAATGACCCGGGGACTCAATTCCAGAACAACAAACTCCCACCCAACTAGAGGAGCTTGGTGGTGCTCAAACCTCTACTCTTGAAAGACAAAACCCAACACGGGTTATTAGCAAGAAGACAGCCATGGAGCTAGGGAGTGGAGAGTTAATTAAAGACAGAGGTGACTCCCACACCATTTCTGCTTCCTTCACAATGAAGGGCTTTGCACTGCTCCTTCTGGGCTCTCCGGGGTGTGCAGGGCTGACCACGCAGGCCTCTGCAGGACAGGAGGATCACATCAGTCCTGAGAGACTGAGATGTGAGAACAGCAGGGGAGAGCAATGTGCCAGTGCGTGCATAGAGATGATAAGTCATCTTCACTCCAAGATCATGAACCACTAACTAGTTGATTCAGCCATATAGCTTGTCTTCTGCTGAAGTTTAGATTATCCATAGGAGTCCACCACCATGGAATCAAGCGTGATGCCACGCATGGAAAAGAACCAGATGCATCAACCTCCTTGTAAATATCTTGAGAGGTCTTATAAGCAAAAGGAACAGGGACTTTAACAGATTTTCCAACTAACCTCTAAAGGGTCTTGCATCATCACCTGCAAGTTTTCCTTGGTGGGAATTGTGTGGATGGTAACCCTCAAGTTCCTTGGCGGGTAGGTTGGGGGATAGTACCCCCATCCCAGCTGCCAGGACCCTCTAGGTCACATTCCTCTTCGGCCAGCCCCCACCTCACCCCCCCAGTCCCAGGTCAAGTCATTACCTTATCAATCACTCCCACAACCTTGTACCGTCTCAGGTTCTCCACTGCTGAGCTCAGCGTCCTGATGGGCCGGAAGCGCAGGCTGCTGTAACCCTGCAGGGTGGTGAAGAAGAGGATGAGGTTCCCAGAGATGCTACTGTATGTGAGAGCTGGGGGAAGAACTCCCTGCATTTTCCAGAGCGGGCAGCAATACTGCCAGGCTGGTCAACATCCAGAGATGACTCTCCAGCTGCCATGGTTGATTCCTAACATCAGCTGAGCCATTTTCTTGGCCAGCTCCTGGATTTCTGAAGATTTCAGAAAAAGCTTGCACCTGTAGCAGAGGTAAAATCACCCCAAAATTTACACCTGGACCAGGACTGCCTCAACGCTAAGGGGATCTGTACAGAAGGCAGCTGCCATTCTCCTCCCATCCTTCCCACCAGGCCCCAATCCTGCCCTGCCACACTCCCCTCTCCCTTCATTAACCACCTCCTTCCCACAGTGTAGCAGGCAGCCATCATCTTTGATTTCCAACCAGATGAGGACAATCCCAGGGAAGATGACATTTTGAACATCTGACAGGGTGGTTCTCCCCAGTGGCTTCAGTCCCACCAAAATCAGCCGTTTTTACTACAATGGCTGTAAGCTAAAACACACACAAACCTCAGGGGACTAAAAGAGGGGACAGTCCTGGGACCACCCCAGGCAGGCTGGACCCACCTCAGCTCCTTGCTCCAGGCAGGACAAAGGGCTGCCAGCTCCCTGGCAGCCACCAGCACGCCGGGACACCCTGAAGCTCACGTGTCTGCCATTTCCTCCAGGCCACCTTACCATGACATCTGGCAGAGGTGGCTGAGGAGGCTGAGCAGGGCTGCTTTATGTGTTCCTCCCCCCTCCCCAGGTTTCTCAGCACCTTCAATCCACTGCCATCCAACCTGTGCCACCCCACACCAGCCCCTCACCGTGTCAGTGGGGTTGTCACCCCCTGCAGCCCGCTGGAGGTGACAGTTGAAGATCTCCTCCGCACGCCTTAGGTACTGTGTGATCTTCCGCTTCACGGCCTCCCGACGCTCCTTGTTGGGGTCAACTGTGGGTGGTGCAGAGGGTGGGTGTGAGGGGCCCTCATCCTGGAAGGATGCCCTGGTCCCCTGACCACACTCCCCAGGGGAATATCTCAGTCATGTTCCTGTAGGCACGCCCCAGTCCCCTGGGCTGGTTTCCCCAGAGACATGCCCCAGCCCCATAGCCATGCCCCAGTCCCCTCCCTGGTTTCCCCAGAGGGATGCCCAGACCCCTGTCCATGCTCCCCAAAGGGATGCCCCATCCTGACCACACTCCCCAGAGGGATGACCTAGTCCCCTGGCTGACTTCCCTGGAAGGATGTCCAGGTTCCCAGCCATGCTCTCTGGAGAGATATCCCAGTCCCCTCACTGGTGTCCCCAGAAGGATGAGCCAGCCTCTGGCCATGCTTCCCAGAGGAATGTCCTGGCCCCCAGCCTTGCTCCCCAAAGAGATACCCCATCCTGACCACAGTCCCCAGAGGATGACCTGGTCCCCCAGCTGTTTTCCCCAGAGGGGTGCCCTGGCCCCCAGCCTTGCTCCNCGCCGCCGGACCGGGAGCGGGGATGCGCGGGGGAGGCCCTTCCACCCGCCGGGAGACCGGGAACCTCCGCCTTGTCCGCTCCCCGGGGCACCCACCCGGCCGAGGGCCGCCGGTNCAGAGGGATGCCTTGGTCCCCCGGCTGTTTTCCCCAGAGGGATGCCCTGGCCCCCAGCCTTGCTCCCAGGAGGGATGCCCCATCCTGACCTCAGTCCCTAGAGGGATGCCCTGGTCCCCAGCTGTGCACCCCAAAGGGATACCCCATCCTGACCTCAGTCCTCAGAGGGATGCCCTGGTCCCCCGGCTGGTTTCCCCAGAGGGATGACCCTGTCCCCAGCCCTGCTTTCCGGAAGGATGCCCTGGCCCCCCCCTCCCTCCGAGGTGGCCCTGCGCACCCTGCACGCCGCGGAGCAGCACATCCACGCCGTTCTGGTAGTGGTTGAAGGCCTCCTGGTAGTCCTCGCTGACGTCCCGCTCCAGCGCCAGCCGCAGCTGCCGCGCCGCCTCC
>VXBW01003776.1:159532-186114 GCA_013400375.1 Thinocorus orbignyianus
CGGCGGGGGGAGCGGCGGGGCGGGTGCACTCCGAGCAGCCGGTAACCGGGGTCCTTCCCACTTCCAGGGGAGCTGATGGATCTGATCCGCACGGAGGGCCGGAGGATGACGGCGGCCCAGCCCTCCGAGACGACCGTGGGCAACATGGTGCGGCGGGTGCTGAAGGTCATTCGGGAGGAGTACGGCAGGTGAGGCGCCCCCGCAGCCCCGGTGTGCGCGGCCGCTGCTCTGAGACCCTGCGGTTCCCGTCGCCTCTCTCGTGAAGCGAGTTCAAAGACGCCACATGGCGTCTCCTCCAGGGGAACTCTGCTTGGGGGGTGTGTGGGTGAGAACAGCCTGTGCCCTGGCCTTGGGCTCTTCTCTTCTGGTCTTCCCGGGAGGGTCCATCCCTCCAGAGCCTGCTCCTTGGCTGCAGCGTTTAGGAAGGCACTTCGTGGCAGAGCTTGGGTGTCCTTCTGCCAGAGGCAGCTAGGGAAGCTCTATGGCGTGGTGGCCTTCTGCGTGGGGTTTTCCTTCCTCACACTCACATCCAGCTGTGCCAATTCTTACTTGAAGGCTGAAGGGCTGCTTCTCTCTGCAGGCTGCATGGGCGCAGTGAGGAAAGCGACCAGCAGGAATCCCTGCACAAACTCCTGACGTCCGGAGGACTGAGCGAGGATTTCAGCACCCCTTATCCTCCCCTCAGAGCTAACGTTATCGAAGCTATTAACGAGCTGCTAATTGAGCTAGGTACAGATGGGTGAGCAGACCTTCTTATGGGATGGGACTGGTGCTTCCCCCTCCTCTTACGTGGGAAGAAACCAGCAAGGATGTGAGAGGCTTAATCTGAAGGAGCCAAGGAACCAAAGTCCTGCTGTTCCCAGGACTTAAACTAAGTCCTCTTTGGCTGGAACACTGTGGAGGGAACAGTTTGGGGAGCTCTTGGTCTTTTGGGAAGTCTTGGGTTGAGTCCTCTGAAGAAGAGTATAAAAAATACACCAAGGTTGCACTTACAACCTGACCCATGTGCACGAAGCACTGTGACACACCTTTCATTTTCTGCGATCTTGTGGCAGATCAGGCCCCTGACTCTCCTTCTGAGGCTGAGGCTGCCCTGCCGCTCCTTTCCATGTGGTTCTAGTGCTACTGAACCATAAAACCATTGAATTTCTGACACTGGTTGTGTGGGAACAGTGGTTATGCTGACACAATCCACCCCCTTGAGGTGGAGTTTTCAGTATAGGAGATTCTGTGAGCAGCTAAGGGAGCACAGGGCATTGAAGGATCAGCTTCTTGGTTGCTCTCCATCAGTAAAAAGAATGGGGAGGAAAGGTGCTCCTGCTCTACCAGTGCCCATAGCATTGCTTTAGTGAAAAATGATCTTAGAATCATAGAATAGTCAGAGTTGGAAAGGACCTTAAAAATCATAGATTTCCAACCCCTCTGCCATGGGCAGGGACACCTCCCACCAGAGCAGGTTGCTCCAAGCCCCATCCAGCCTGGCCTTGAACACTTCCAGGGATGGGGCAGCCACAGCTTCTCTGGGCAACCTGTTCCAGTGCCTCACCACCCTCACAGCAAAGAATTTCTTCCTAACGTCTAATCTAAATCTCCCCTCTTCCAATTTAAAACCTTTACCCCTTGTCCTATCACTACACTCTCTGAATCTTCGTGGAGGACAGCTGTAGCAACACGTGTGTTGCTTCTCCTGGGCTGCTTGTCCACCCGCGGCTTCCTTCTGTTTCAGAGGGCACCACAGATAACATCGCCATGCAGGCGCTGGAGCACATCCACTCCAACGAGGTGATCATGACCATCGGCTACTCGCGCACCGTTGAGGCCTTCCTGAAGGAAGCTGCCCGCAAGCGGAAGTTCCAGGTCATCGTGGCCGAGTGCGCGCCCTTCTGCCAGGTGAGCCCGGGCTGGCTGGCTTCTCCAGGTGCTGCGTTGTCTCATGTGTTTACTGACCTTTTGTCTCTGGAGACAAGCTGAACATTACAAAGTTCCTCTGCAGTAGAGAGATTGAAGGCAGCATGTTGTCCTGCCCTGTGTCCTTCAGCCGGGCTGTGTCTGTGCTCCATTGCCTGGTATTATTGCAGCTCAGACAAGAACTTGGTTGCTAATGTCTACAACTGCAGTGCAGGAGATGTGTCCCAGGGGACCACTTGGATTCTCCCTCTTTTTAGGGTCACGAAATGGCTGTCCGACTGTCTAAAGAGAACATTGAAACTACTGTCATGAGTGATGCAGCTATTTTTGCTGTCATGTCTCGAGTCAACAAGGTAAGGAGGGCTCTGCTGGGGGAGGGTGTTGGTGGCAGGTTGGGTGCATAGGCCTCCCACGCCACGTCCCAGCAGTGATGGGTGCGTTTCTTCACTGAAGACTCAAAATTGTCATAGTCCCTGTTTACAGCTGGGGTGGAGATTCGGCGTGGAACCCCACATCAGTTTGGTGACTGACTACACGGTGACAGGTTTTTCTGCCTTAGTGGCTAAACAGGCGGAAAAGTTACAAGAAGGCAAGCCAGGAGAGTCTCAAGGGATTAACCTCAGGTTTTTTTAAAGAAAAAAAGCAGCATTTCAAGGGGGAGAAACTCCCCTTGCCTGGAACACAAGATGGATGGTGAAGGGAATCACCAAAGTGTGTCTTTTTGAACAGACCTGTTCTGTAAAGGCAAAAACTTGGCACCCCAAAATGGGGGGGCACGGGGAGAGAAGTGCTTGTAACATCATAAAATCCAGCCACACCACTTATCTATGTATTTTAAGATGTTTTACATTATTCCCATTTTACAGGGACAGTAGAACAACATGGAAAATAGCCCAGTTTCTGCTTGGTGTTCCCTGCAGTAGAACATGCATTTGTTCTCTGAAATTCTGTGAGCTGGCCTCACCACGCTGGCATCATGCTCATGTTAGAGGGGAACATCTCGGTGCAGAGCCAGTGCCAGATGAAACAGCTCAGGCATCCAGCTGCCCTACAGCTCCAGCCGCTGGCTGGCTGGCTCTTCTGATAGAGTCCTCATCCAGCAGGGTCTGAGCCAAGTGTTCCTTCCCCAGTTTGCCACGGAAGGTATTATCTGATGCCGATTTGCCTTTTAAGGTCATCATTGGTACAAAGACAATCCTGGCCAACGGTGCCCTGATCGCTGTGAGCGGGACGCACACCCTGGCGCTGGCAGCGAAGCACCACTCCACTCCGCTCATCGTCTGTGCCCCCATGTTCAAGCTTTCACCCCAGGTAAGTAGAGCAGCTCCTCAGGGCTGCACCTGCTCTGCAATAAAGATGGGGGTGGATTTGGGCTGGAGAGCACCATCTCTCCCAGGGAGAGGTTGGTAAATGAGCCGTCTGCCCCATCTTTTACTTACAGCCCTGCTTTTACATCCGATGGATCCTCACCCCCATCTGGCACATGTCAGGATCTCTGTGTGCTGAGTAAGCATTAAGTGTAGCTGCCTGCTACAGTCTGACATCACCATACTTACAATTCATCCACAGCGGGTTTCAAGTTGTGTCTCTGGTGTTGAAAGACCCTCTGTGCTGACAGAGGAGGTGGATGGAGATGGCTCTGAACTGAAAAAGTACTTTTTTCAGTATTGTCAGGTGAAGTTGCAGACTGAAGAAGTAACTTCTCTGCTCCAGTTCCCTTGGCTTTGCAGAACGGCAGCCAGGTCATAGAAAGCTCTAAGGAAAAACCCTTCACCCGTAGGTGTTGCAGAGGCTCTAGGCACAGGCATTTTAGTATCACCTGGCAAGTCATCTTGCTCTGCTATAGTTTCTTCCAGCACCCAGGATCTGATTTCACTAGGATAATTCTTGACCTTCCTATTCTCTTTCTTACTCAGTTCCCTAATGAAGAAGATTCATTCCACAAGTTTGTGTCACCACAGGAAGTGCTGCCATTCACAGAAGGTACTGGTTCTTCTTTATACAGACTGGTTGAGCTGGTTCAGGCTATACTTTAAAAAATACATAAATTAATAGCTCACATAAAATGTAAACATAAGACTGACCTGTAACCCAGGACAGAAAATCCTTTCCTACTGCTTAAGTAAAAAAAGTGCTGGGAACCACACTGTTTTATATGAAATTTTCTATTACAGAAAGTACAGGAAAAAGATTTCCTTGAGCACTATCTTTGTGCTTTTGCTTCTGCTCTGAAATAGTCAGTGTCTTCTATAGGATTGTGATAATGATGCCAAGCAGGTGACGTTTTCTGGTCGGACAAAGCAGGTGCCCAGCACTGAGGGCAGCTTCCTTTCCTTCCTACAACTCGTGTTAACTTCTGGAAGCTCCGGTATGTGATCCGCTTGTTGAAACCTGGTATCTCTGCTGTGGGCTTCCCACACAAGCACCGTCTTTAGAAAGGTATCAGCTCCCAAGCCCCTTTCCAGATAGCAAAGGCTCTTTAAAGCCCTGTTTCTATGTGACAGAGACTTTTGAAATGAAGATACCAGGTTTGGTATAGCTTTTTGGTTTTGACCTGAGCTTTTCTTTAAATAGTAATTTTGGCAGCATCAGAATTCTTGTATTCTAGTTACATACTGACAGGGGTTTTTTTGGCAATTAGTAAATCTACATCTGTGTTGTGGAGTTTTTATCAGTAAAATCTACCAAGAGAGTGCTGCCATTCATCCAGGATTGCTGTATACCTGTAATTCAATGGCGTCAGTGAGGAAGCTGGAGAGCATTCAGGGTGTTCCTGTGGAGACTTCAGGGTGGGATGTGCACAGCCAGTTTCTTCAGGAGCTCAGGAAGATGTGCAGGAAGCTAAATGTACTTTGAGTTGCTCTGTCTATTATTACTGCTGTTTGCTTTACAGGGGAGATCCTGGCAAAGATCAACGTTCACTGCCCAGTGTTTGACTATGTGCCTCCGGAGCTCATTACCCTCTTCATTTCCAACATTGGGGGTAACGCACCGTCCTACATCTACCGTCTGATGAGCGAGCTCTACCACCCGGATGACTATGAACTCTAACGCCATGAAGCATGTCACTCTCCAGCCTCTTTTCTGTCTTTCTCTTCAGAAAGACACAACAGCTAATTAAAGCATACTTCACAAAGAGGGGTTGCTGTGGGGAATTGGTGGGGAATTCACTCAGCAATGTCTTTCCTACCCAAAAGCAGCAGAAGGCAGAGCTCTTGTGCAGGTATTGATCCCTGTGCTGTGTCAGAAGCCACGTGGAGCTGCTGACCCGCTTTGATTTTGAAACAGCACGGTATACGTGTAACCCTCTGGGGCTGCTGAGCTGTTATTTCGAAGTGTGCTGCAATAAAGGCTGTTTACAGTGATCTTGCTGTTAAGCATGTTTCCCAGATATGGTTATTCTTGTTTCTTTAACTAGCAGAGTTTTACCCGTGGAGTGAGTTGTCTGCACCTACGATGCAGGAGCAAACTTTAAGGTGTGCTTTCACATGGGTGTGATTGGAATCCAGAGGCAATTTTCTTCAAAATGGATTATTTTTTTTTTTGGTAGAATTTTTTTGACAAGTTTTGGTGAGTTGCTGAAATGCCAAACAGCTTTTTGTACAATGGAATTCCATTCTTGATGAAAAGCAGACCTTCAGAAGTCCTGTCAGCTGGCTTGTTCACCTCTGTCTTTCCTCTCCTGTATTGCTAGAGCGACTGCAATTCTTTGGCCGGAGATCTTGTCTCATTCAGAATGTTCTTGATTTTTGTGAGGGGCAACATAGAATGCCTTGGAAATAGCAGGCAGATCACTTTTCCTTAGTTCCTTTTATCAATGTATGGCAATACACTACACCACAGTTAAGCTATCAGATCAAAGGAGTTCCCATTCTTTCTTTGCTTTTGATTCAACAGATGTCAGTAGCAATAATTGTTTAATCACAGACATCTACCTTAAAACCAAAGACATCTTTTACCATTCCAAGAAAAGCTCTGCTTCTCTACCTTAGACTGAGACACAAAATAGAATTGGAACCTGTAAAAAAAAAAGTCTGCCTGTTGTAAAAAATGCCACGGGCTATTTAGTTGTTTCTGCACTCTGAGAATGTGGGGCTATGCTAGGATTTAGAAATCTCTCACTCAAGAATGCAATCTGCAGGGAGCTGGAGAAAACAGCTGGGTGTGTCACTCATTGCCTAGTTAAATAATGGGTTTTGATCCTAAGTTGGCCTATGTATACTATGGAGCTGGTCAGTCCTCATTCCAACCCCTGCCATGAGCCCAAGCAAAGAGTTCAGTGTTAATTTTATTAATAAATACCTCCTCATTTTCAAAGCATCATAAAATACATTAATTAAAAGTCTCATCTCTGTTATGCAGAATCTTGCTGTGCTTGCAGAGAAAAAGCACACTAGTAACTGCAAGGGGCTGCAACTTCTTGCCTCCGACAGGCAATCACTGGTGTAAGGCCCAGGCTTACGATGTAACTCCTGAATGTTGATGATGCTTCTCCAGGCTACAAGGGTGGGCTCCTCCTGCTGTGTTCTGCTGGCTGATCTCTGCTTCTCAGGCCAGTGCTCGGAGCAGAACTTTGGTGACTGCACTGGCTCAGAAACCTGGCTCCAGGGGGACGCTCCCAGTGGTTGTAGCTTTGATCAGGGTCTTTTTTTTCCAAACAGGTGCCAGGCTTGTGCCATCTTCCGCAGTCTGGCCAAATTAGGCTTAGGCTGGAGGAAGAAAAATGACAAAGCACTAAATCATACCTAAGTAAATGAGCTTCAGTGCCTCCACACTCTGTCCTAATACAGTCATTCCCAAGTTTTTTTTAATATCTAATTCAAAGTCTCACCTGACTTTCAACAGAATCCAATTTCATAACTTAATATAGCACAGAAAAAGAGTAGTAGTGATTTTTAATTTTTTTTCAATTTAAATGTTGCTGTTTCTGTGCTTTTCCTCCCCATTTTATATCATCATAACCTTTGAGGAAGCAGGCATTTAATTAGCCACTAGTAGAATGTAATAATTTACATGTTTTCCAAGTTTTACACTTAAAAACTGCAAACACTTTAAATACATGTTTAACTTCAAGGATTAATGGACCCCATTCAAGTCAATGTGACCTTTCAAATGAAATATAGTAAGATCCTTGCTAAAGTGTTTGCAGGACAGAGGTGTAATGTTCTAAAGTTGTATTTTATTGATAACAGCTATGTAAAAGTTCAAGTAAGATGCAGCCAGTGGCAGTGGTGTCAAACTGGCCTGTTCTAGTTCTAACACACACATACGTGACAGGCCTCTGATAGCCCAGAGTATGGAATACCAGAGGTACACCCCATGCAGTACCTGCTTTTCCTGCTGTAGATGGTCTGTGTCTGCAAGAGGCATCATGGAAGGTCTTCCATGAGCACACTGGAAGGGCAGCTGGCAAGATGACAAAGCTTCAATAAGCCTGCAGCTCTCCTCCAAAGTCAAAGGCTCATTAAACTTAATAGCTCCTGAAAAAAAAAAGAGACAAATTATTGCACAGGCTGCTAAAGAGAGTTCGAACTACCCAGCAGACTGTCCTCCAAAGCTGTGGTTTTCACAGAAAACAAGGCAGCTCCCAAAGATTAACTGGGAGGCTGCAGTATGGCAGAGTTAGGGCTTACCTCAGTCAACCGCACTGCTGCATGAGGACCAGCTTCCCGTGCCCTCAACTTTCACCTAACCTAAGCCTGATGGATGGTAAGGTTATTAGGTTTTGGCTTTTCAGGTGACATTGCAAGAGGCGAATGTTTTTGGTTTTTTTTAGCTTTTTGTGTTACAGTTGAAGACACAACCAGTTCACAAATTAAATGGTATTAAACCCCGACAACAGCTAATAGGAGTTCCATAGGCTTTGTCAGTTCTGTGTGCCTGCCACTGACGGGCATCAGTTCCAAGACCAAATGGTAGCCGTGCCACCAAGTCCTTTGCCACAAGTGAGCACTTAATGGCATCCAGAGGAAATCCAAGTGGAACATTAAGAAGCCATTTCAGAGGTGTTTGGAATCTTCAGCCTTCACATATGCACAAGACCATCTGCAATCTGCCTTTCAGCCACAAAATATTTTAGATATAAAAAAATATCTATCTTGTCTGCCATTTGTAGAATGCAGTGACACTCTGTGAAAATAGAATGTTTTGGTTCATGTTTACCCCTTCAGTGTCATCTCGTTAGTACTGAATATGGCAGAGGAACTGCCACAAGAGGCTGAAGCTACTGCGGTCACCTGAAAGGTCTGCTCATTTCCAGATGCTGGAAAGCCATAGTCCCTTAAAAGATGTCAATTATTACTGCAGTCCTTCCAAAAACAAAGGTCACAGGCACACTTAAACTAGCACCTTTGATACTTATATGAAATAAAAAATGTTTTTGGGGAAGAGTGCCTTAAATCTTATTTTGTGCTTGCTTTCAAGTCGATTCCAGCAACTCTTCTTTCCCCTTTGAGAGCTGTTACCTGAATAGTTCAGAGCTCATGGGGATGCGTGCACCTCAGAACTGTGTTCTATCTGTGTTTCATGTGAAGGCTTGAAAGGACGCTGGGCCTGTACATGAATAAGCAGTACTGTTTGTCCCTCACACTGCTGTCCTCATCCCCATGAAACACACAGTCTGTAATCCTGGAGTTCCTGCAAACCCATTCTGAAACCACTGTCCCAGGGAGGATGTTGTGTAGAGACAGGAACATTAAAAAAAAAAAAAANACAAACGAAAAGTACAGTTTTCCTACCATGACAGGCCTGGGAAGCTAACACCTTCAGAAACGTCAGAGGCAGTGTCCCTCGTGCTCCTCCTCCTGTGGTCTGCACTAGCTAAAATTAGTAAGGGAACATCATCTTACTTTCCATTTAATATGAGAAAAAGAAAGAACTGTAACACAAAGGAAACTAAAAATGAGTAAAAGCTAGTGGATCATCTCTCTCATTTGAGGCTTAGCACACTTGCTCCCCTTGGTTTGTTGCAGTAAGATTTCCATTATTATAGTCAACTTTAGACGTGGATAGAAACTCACCTCAACTTGTTCTTGAATGAGCTCCTGGGGAAAAAAAAGATAATATCATCAGTTGCTATTTCTCCCTTTTATTGCCCGTACCCTGCTTTGCCCATATCTGTGTATAATTTACGTGTAACTGCCAGAACCAGGAAAAATGATGCTGTTGATACTACAATGACCACCGTGTGCAAGATAGAGGTGCAAGTCCTGACTTCTCACACTACCTTATTGGAATTTAGATTAATCATTTGGTTTCTCTCTGCTTCGGTTCCCTCTTTGTAGAATTGATATAATGGAATTCTTGTAAGTCAGTGTGCAATGAATGTGTTATCTTTGAACAGCTGCTCCTTATTCTGTGGATAATACTCCATGTGGATTTCATTTCTGATGTCTAAAATGCAATGAATTCATAATAAATCCTGGATAGGTGCTACCAGTCCTAAGTAAAATAAAAAGGACTAGAGATTAAATCTGCCAAAATGCTCACAAGAGCACGTGGTGTCACCTAAGAATGAGTGCTCGTGAGGCAAAGACCTGATCCCCTCTTCTGTCACGTTTAGGGCTCTTAGTTCCCAAATCACACCAGGAGAATGCATTATGAGTTCTTCTCGAATATAGCAAGTTCGGGAAAGAAAATTTAACCAGATTAATAATCTTGTGTTTCTTCTTTTCGTATCAGAAGAGATGTATGGCATGACTGACTGGACTGACTCACAATGGCTCAGCCTAGTGGCTGAATTGGGTACTCCAGAAGAAATTTGTTAAGGAGACCTCAAAGCTGTTATGATTGTGGAGAACTGTTTAAAATGGAAACTGCAAGTAATCAGTTCAGCAATTCCTTCCTCAAACCGAAGAACATCTGGAACAGCAGCTTTTAGAAAGCCGCACCGCCCACGTAGAGATTTCATGAAAACAACTTTAAATCCTAACAAATAATATTTACGTATCAACAATATTAATCATTTTACTGTTCATTCAAGCATTCATGAGCCCTAAATTATTGAAACATCTGCACTATATACTATTTTTCTTAGCTTATAAAGCAGTGTCTTATAAGACACAGTTTCAGACTTGGACTAGAGGAGAGGCTAAGAAAAATAGTTCTGGGATTTCACCTGTGGGATTATTTAGCTACTAAAAAGGACAGCATCCACTTTTGCCAAGGGACTTGTCTTCCTCATAACAGAGATACTCTAGTACCTTGGGCCATTACCACAGAACAAGACTCAGTATCACAATTTCTCCCATCTCCACAGCTGACCTCCACAATGCTTTTAGTGACAGGCTGTCTTTTCCGCCGTAACTCATTAGCTTCTCTTTCTATAAAACACAGTGGCACTTTCTTCACTAGAATCAAGGAGCTGTTGGTCTCAGGGAATGATAATTCAAGACCCAAGTCCTCCAGATTTTTATAGCAGCATCTGAGGAAAAACAAAAAATACCAGAAATGAGATATCAAGCGCAGTAGCTGTGTCTCCACAGCACACAGAAGTATTTCTGTATTCCCCATATATGTTTCTTCCTGCAGAATCATGAGATTCCAGGCAATTTCACTCTTTCAGCCTACACTCAGCCATGTTCTTTCACTCCAGTCAACCCTGCATATTTCATGTTCCACAACTACAAGATCTAAGAATTTCTGTATTATGTGGAGAGAAGCTTTTTGTCTAAATTTATAAAACTGTCTTTTCTAAAGATGCATGAGGTGTCTGGTTCAACACACAAAGCCTCCAAATATTGAAATTACGCAGCATAAAGACTCCCTTAAGTCTAACCTAAAAAAATTGTGATTTCAGTTGATGTGTAATAGAAAATACTTTAAATGGAAAAAAAAATATTGTAAGAAATGTATGCTGATTTAATAAACTTTATATGCCATTAAGGAAAGAAAATCCAGGAAAGAACAACCTCTAGTTGATCTGACACATCACCCTGTGAATGGAAAAACACACACAAAACCAGGACTTCACAGTCAGACGAGAACTTATAGTCAAAACGAAAACAACTATAACAATATATAGTTAATTTTATTAACTCTGGGAATACTCATTTAAAAGAAAGGTGGGGAAGACCAATTTCAGAAAAGATTCTTCAAACAAGAAAGAATGTACTCTACACTTACTAAAATCAATCATGAGACTAGTACAATTATTAGCCTCCACATGGAGATGACTTGAGTAATGCTACCCAAAAAAGGAAGATGTGTACAGCCTTCAGCAAGAGCAGAGAAAGACAGAAGCAGCCCATTGTGGTGAAATGACAGAATCCAAGCAGCTATTGAAGTCACTCAGGCCTTTTTCTTTTTTAAGGAGGGGAAAAAAAAAAAAAAAAAAGAAAGTTCAAGAGAGTCAACAGAACAATGCTTAGATGACAAATAACAGAATCAAAGCTGCAGGTGAACCAGAGGTCCAGCTGAACTATTAAATAGCAAGAAGCATAGCTGAAGAGAAAAGCCTTTTAGGGAAGTTAACTTATTCCATTTATATCAAACTTTACCCCAGAATACACTCATTCTCCACCAGCAACAATAACAACAGGATTTAGATTTTTACATAGTACTTTTTAGTAAGGACACTAAGGAGAAGAACTGCCAATAAATACCGGTAAATTAAAGAGCAACATAATACAAGCACCAATAAGCCAGCACCAGTATATGCCAGCATCACTAAGCTTCGTGAATCAATTATCTTAAGTGATAACTGAAAATCACAACTGGCATCCCACTGTGCTGACTAATCTAACCAGCATCCTTAGAAGAAAACCACACCCCTCTGTTTTACTTTATCTTACTAATTTTTGTAGTATGTTTGTTATTTAGCTGATGAAGAAAAGTAGCTCACAGAATTTATTTGGTGTCTCAAAAAGCCCTTGATGTCAGTTCTTAGAAGTGGCTAGAAAAGCAAATGCAAAAAGTTGTCATGGGTAGACAAGTAACACTTATCATGATTTAGGAACTACAGAAAAGAGGTGTGGTGGCAACAGTTTGTCAACGTTCAACGTGACATGAGTCCTGATCTGTATCTTCATAATTGTTTATTAATGATGGGGAAAAGAAGGGGCATGGTCAAGCAGGAAAATTTGTAGAAAACAGAAATTTACGTTAGCTGGAACTAAAGATGATGCTGAACTCAATCAGAACGTAAAACAAGTAGAAAAATGATTAATTAAATCAGTAGGATGAACGAAAAAGGTATAAGGAAAAATAGACAGAAAAACTGAATTCACTGCTCCTAAAGACAAAGAAATGCAAATTATTAGGGTAGATTTGATCTATTTGTACATTTTGTTGACTTCTACACAAATAGTAAAAATTTAAAGATACCCCACACTCTGTGTTTCATTGTTGTGACTATTCAATGAAGAAACTGTTCACGCAAGCAGCAGTAGCCAAAAAAGCAGGCAAAATATCAGGTGTGGATATATAATACACAGAAAACACAGGCACAACTGCAGTGCTACTGTACAAATCAATGTGATACCCTCACTTGCTATCTCATATTCAATTCCAGCCATCCAGTCTCAAAAGTAGACATATCAGAAATGGAAGACATTCAAACAGGAGTGCAAAAATAATTCAAAGTTGGCCAAAGGGCGTTACAAATATTCTGATGTTAGCAAGAACATCATTAAGAGGTGGGAACAACAAAGGCATCCAAATATTACTGAACTCTGAACAGCAGTGTTATTATGTTTCTAAGGCAGGTGGAACATAATAGTGCTTTACACTTTACTTTGGAATTTCTGGTATTGGCTATTGTCACACAAAAGAGTTACCGAACGGATACAGCAGTGATACTGTTATGGTTGGAATACACCCAAAAAGGGCTTTACACTAAACAAGTGTATCCCTAAAACAGGCAACAATCTCAGCAAGAAGTGACTCAAAAGCTGTCGAGTTTGCCAAAAAGACCAGTTTGAGAATAATAAGGTAGTTCTGTGAATGTTAAGACAGAACTTAACCTGAAAATGAAGAAAAACGCAGGAAAGAAAAAAGACAAATGCATGTGGCAGGTAACAGACAGGATCTTTGGGGAAAAAACGTTTGATTAGTGTCCAGCAGGTCTGCAACAGCCCAACAACAAATCTGTATCTAAACTCTTGTAGTACCAAAGTTAAATCTCCTAATAGAAGGTAGGGCAACATTCTGAAACATTTGGGAAACAGTATTCATTAGTTACTCTTGGCAGGCACCTAGGATTAAGGAATGCATTTTTGAAGGATTCACAACACAAACTTTCCATACCCCATCCTGCTCTTCTCAAACAGTGCCTGTTAAATCAGTGCCCAGACCAACACCATGGGCACTGCATCCCAGCGTACACTCCCAAGCCCCAGACAGTACGATCTGCTGGAGACTGCTTTGGCGCTCTCCTGGCCCACACATGAAGGTTCACTTTCCCAGGGAAACCAGAGCAGGCTGCAGAGGCACAAAGGGGACACACCACAGGGTTTTGTCTTGAGAGGTTGTAACCACGTGCCTGAGAAGCACACCCATTCTCCTCAACAGAGATATAGGTGATCGATCTTGGCTCAGGAAAAAATCAACAACTTCTTTCCCAAGCTTCGTGATAATCTAGCAATGTATAGAGGTGATATTCCTGGTCAACAGAGCTGTACCAAAAAGTTCAGAGCTATTGACCACTACTAACCGTAGAAATCTTCTTTGCTCTTCTGTAACTTCAATCTCCAAAGGGGGAAAGATGGAGGAGGACAGTAATTTCTTCTTGCCACATGCTGCAGCTTCCTTCTCATAGGAACCTGTGAATGAATCGTTTAGAAGTACCCTCTCTTAGAATATTTACGCAGGCATCACCCTTAATGACCCTATGGTTTGGCACGTAATCTCTGTTTGGATTAAAAAGTGACCACAGAATGCCTTCTCCTGAAATTTGTGGAGGACTGGGAATGTCACAAACCAGACAGCTAGTCTCTGGGGAAGGCTTGGTTAATGCCACTTTGCTTTTTCCCACCAGTTCCAAAAAAGAGTCACCCTAAATAGCAAAAAAAACCAAACAAAACCCACAGATATATTTAGTCCAACTGACAGAGAGCAATTTTTCCACAGAAAAGTCTGATATTAAATGGCATTAAAACACTATTCATTAAGCCTTTCTCCCTTCAGTCTTTAACTTCTTTCTGCACCTGACCAAAAGGAGCAGAGTTCCTGGAACCCTCTCTGCAGGAACTGAGCAGTATTTATTGATAAAAGAGAAGGTCAATGATTTTAAAGTACTTGATGGATGGCTTTGTGCTTTTTAGCCCTGAAACCAATGGCTAATGAGCTTACAGAGAAGACCATTATTCCTTTGCAAACAGTTTCAGAATGTGGAAATTTTAGGCTTTAAGCACAGCATTCAGCTAAAAAGGAACCAAATGAACTATGCTCTTTATTCTGCATCCCGTGTCTTATTCTTCACAGCTTAACCACATAATCTTATTGATGCTGTTCTATTTCCTCTTCATTGTTTTTCCGATCAGTCTTCCTGCTCTTTCATTATGTCAGGACTATTTTAGTCTGATAGTTCTGTGGGTAGGGAGTATATCTTCTATTTTTGGAAAAGCTGTAGCAATTTTCAGCTGCCAATACTATGACTGCTACCGACACTGAATGTCTGCACTCCCCCTTGGATCAGGATGAAGATGACAAACGAATATTGGTTCCATACATCTCAGGTTCATCTTTACAGTAAGTTACTTAGCAAGCTTTCCCTTTCAGGAAGCTCATTTGTACTTCTCTGTGCACTGATTATTTTTCTTCCTAAGACTATCTGAATGCTCACCTGCAATAAGCTGCTCCAAGCGGATGCGTTCATGAGCTGCATGTTGGTCCACCAAAATCAAGAGGTTTCCATCTAAAAATGTACCACAATAGATAACAAATAGGTAACTTTGTACCAGACAACTGCACGGGTTGGGAAGAATGACCACTCTCCAGAGGCCACATTTAGAAGATAACTATCAGCCAGTTTTAGAGAAATAAAGTGAGGAGGCGGCTGTGTTTGCAGAACATAAAGTCACTACAAAACAAAAATTTAGTGATCCAAATTGGCATTTAAATTAATGCAATTAGACTGAGTCAGAAACTCTTGCCTATTGACATCTTCATCTAACTTCAGAATGAGAGCTGAGGTCACTCACAAACTGTTCTGTTTAATTGAGTCTTTAAAAATGTTACGAAAACTACTGGTTTTGAATGCCTTTATTGTACAGCTTCAGCAAGCTTCAACAACTGATATATCCAGACACTGAATAGAGTCTGAAAGACATTAGTAATTTGAGTACAATCTATTTTTATAACACTGGTCTGAAGGCAGTAGAAACATTCAACAACATCCAAAATAAAGATAAAGAAGATCCAGGAAATTTCAAGTGAAGACTAAAATTTTCCTCTACTCACAGTACCATCCCAAGGCAATAAGAGAATACAAACAAGACAGTGTTCCCTCTGCAGCCCAACTGCACTTGACAGCAACCTCAACTTCATGTTAATAACCAACCTTACCTGCTTTTTGACCCATTTCATTCCTAGTGTTGATTAAACAAGCAATAAATTTATTGTCCACTTGCTGAAGAACCTGTAAGATACTCAGAAAAATCATTACCCAGTGGTAAAATTATTTTTAAAATTAAGGTAAACAAAAGAAGAGAACAAGCAAAATGGATCAAGCCCAACAAATAGCCAGTAGAATGATTAGGCAAGTGGGAACCACATTTTCTAATCCCAAAGGTTTAAGGAATTTGGCCTAGCAAAACTGAGATTGAGAAGGTATATAATTATTCTTTATAAATACAGTGAGGGACAAATATGGAAAAGGCACCAATTATTTAGCTAAAAGACAATACTGGCAGAAGGTCAAATGACCATAAATCGGTCATGAAACAGTTTACTCTGGAAACAAGGGAAAGTTTCAAAATATCCAAGAAAATAATTCTGGATCAATTTTTTTCAAAGAGAGTCATAAGGGCAAGAACTCTAATTGTTCTAAGGTGGAGCTGGAAATTTACAGACTGGATTAAATGCTTGTGTAGAAGCCTCCTTGAGTTGGGAATGAAAGCTGTACTCAGCAACCCTAGGTATCTGATTTGCTGATATCACCAAAAGAGAATGTAAACAACCTTTTTTACCCTGCCCTGTGTTTAAGGACTTGTGCTGATCACCTGTAGGAGCTAGGAAGCATTTTCCCCCTCCCATTTTCTGATGTAGAATTTGCCTCTGTGTCTTGATTCCACCTTCCCCTCAAGCACCAGAAATCAAGTAGAGCTACAGGGAATAGTGAGTAGGGATGCACAATACTTCTAGTATCTTATTGTTAGATTTAGATTTACAGATGTGGTGATAGGAATTCACAAGTCACGTAGATAGAGCTCACTCTGAATTCTCTGCCTCACATGTGCATTGTTCATCTCCTAGGCAAAGATGAATAAATGATCCTATTTCTTTGCAAGGATGCAAGACATTAATGATTCTTTTTATTCTTTTCCTGTGCCATAATGCAACATTTTGTGCTTTTGGTCTTTTCTACAGGGATTATCAAAATTACTACAGGGTACTGAAGGCAGTATTTGGCTTCTTCAGAGATGGGACGTGGTAACTGCTTCTAGCTTTACCTTCTTAAAAATATACAAATGAAAATGTTATGTAGATAAAGTTAATCACTCAACCACTCAGTGAGTTTTAAAGAACAGTTCTTATTAGGGTTGAACAGAAAAATGGTACCTTCCAATGACCAGCTTTCCTCTTCCGTCTTTTTCAATTTGTTTACTGCAGTAACGCTATTTACTCCTGTCATTCTTGCACACACACCATAAGCAAGGGAATCATTTGGATCCTTATCTGCCCTGGAGATCAACATCACTATGTCCCACACAGTCAGAACCTGCAATCCCAAAGTCAGCAACCTGACTGCATGAGAATAATGCTAACCAGGCCTGTAAGCTCTCTGTCATTGGGATGCAAGACAGGGGGAGAACCACTTAGCCATTTTTATCCAGGTAAGTCATCGAAGAATCCAAGTTGAAGCCATATATTTATATCAGCTTTTAAGCTCACATTCAAAACATCTGACAAAGAAGCACTAAAATAGTTAAACTTGATACTATGATGCCATTTTTAAGAATCACTTTTCAGGGCAGACATAAATCTTAAAGTGAAATTTCAAGTTTTTCCATGAAATCTGGGATTTGCTTTTGAAACCACTCTGCTGAAGAATTAAATGTCTCAGGTAAATAAAAATGGGACGCACAGGACACAGATTTCAGAGGAATACAAACTAAACAAATGCCCACAAGAAATACAAAAATATGCCCCTTAAAATATCATTTAGTTAAAAGTGTTTCTAAGCAACAGTAACAGAGCTGACTCTTCATTTGATTTAACCATCCAGTCAAGGAATTTGAAAGTCACTGGCAGGTAGCTGACTAACCATGAGATGACACTAAGATTTGGCATGACATAGATGTCTGCTGGTATCATGCAGCAGCCAAGAATTCTCTTTGTGCTTGTGAAAATTAGGGATATGAACTATTTCCCTGGATACCTCTTTCCCACCAGACAGAAACCTCAGCAATCCCATCTGCTGTGTGGGAATTTAGGGGTGAATCTAGTAATAGATCACACTGTACCTGCATTGAATGAACCATGTCTTTGGTGAAACGATAAGGATACAGGATATTGTGAATTTTCACAGCCAGATTGTCAGCCTGACTGCTGGTGACATCAACAGCAATCTGTAAAAACAGAATTACAGATCAAACAGGCAATAAAGGCTATGGCAAAAAACCTCAAAATATCCTAAAAAACCAGTTTTAAGAAAAACTGGAAATAAGTCTGTATTTTGACAAACCAAGCTTTCTACATAAGAATAGCACTAGCTAAAGATATCCTCCAGCAATCCCGCTGCTTCCATCCCCGCATCCCCGTTTCCCATCTGGATGTTACCCACTAGCTTCAATGCATTCAGCTGGTTTCAAGCACCTATCAGAAAAAATGAAGTTAATTATAAGCCTACGTGAGCTCAAAACAGATTGCATTACAAAAGATGTATTATCCTGAAATGAGTCAGAGTGCACGTCACAGCAACAACCGAACAGAACTGTTCCTTTTCAGAAACTTAACAGCACGTGGTTTGCTGCTCCCTCCCTATTGTCTGCAGGTGGAAATAGTTACATACATATGTTTACACACACACAACATGATGATTTAAGATAATACTACCTCACCACAACAAAGGAAGTTTTTCTAAAAGCTCCAACATTGTTTCCCTCTCACATGCTATAATCCTGCCAGGCTATAAAAACAAGTATAGCAAAATACACTTTTAAGATCCATTGCATCCCAGGGAAGAAAGCTGGGCTGTTTTAACTCTCTCCAGAAAGAGGACAAACACTGTATTATAATTTTGCCATCCTTTAACTTTCAATTTTAAGATGACTATGTCTGTACAGATAATAACAAACAATCAAGCAAACAATAATATTTTGCTTTTGAAATGACCTAAGGCAAAAAATCAGACTGATACCTGCTTCTCTGATTTTGAACAAATTCACAACAATTACATATACACATTCTATAAAAACATGTAACTGCCTGGTCTACAGTCTAATGCACTACTGAATAACTTACATGCAATGGTTACAATATGTGCAATTTTAGTCCCCACGTCAGAAAATAAGAGAAGGTTGAACTGACTCCTGTTTTAGCACAAGATGAGAGAATATTTACCTCTGGGCAGGGAACAAAAACGGGATTATCCCATTCTGAGAGCAACGACTGGAGAGACTCCCCTTCAGCATCTAGGAAAGAACGCATTGATGATATAGGGACTGCTGCCATCTGTCAGCAGAAGGCACGTTGGGTACTTTTACTTCACACAAGTATTATTTTATTTTTTTCCATCATAAAAAGGAGAGAATGTAAAAATAAATAATAGAACATGAGACTGGGCTTCTTTATTGTCTGCTTTAACTAGGAAGGACACTTTGCAGCTTTCTGACTACTAAACATGCTGTTGCACAATTCAACAGGCCCTGGAAATGGCTTGGGCCAGGGGGGAACCATGGAAAGAAAGACCTATTTAGCTATCCACTCCCTCTGGACAAAGCCACATACCAAAAAGATGATTTCATCCTTTCCACTGCATAAAAAAATTGTGAGGATTGAAGCTATTTTTCACATTCCAAGGTTGTAACAAGTACAAAGAAGGGAGTAGGTAATTATTCTTTAAACTACTGACATAATTCAACAAACAACTGGGTATTTCATCCTGTAAATAAGTATCCCCTAACCTGCCTTCAACCCTAAAAGATTTTTTTTTCCAGTTCTAGATTTGAGATGACTCACACGGTCCCCATTGTTAACAGACCTTGAGTAATTCTGGGTTCCTGTTGGGACATCTGGGGAATTCTTTGATTTTTTTTTTTTTTTTTTTTTTTTTTCCCACAAACACTTTGTCCCTGGAACATGTTATTTTTTTTTACCACAGAACACTGTGTCCTGGAAAGCTGCCCCTACCTCTCAGATCCTGGTTCGCTAGAGTCTTCTCTTTGCGAGGTCTAGGAAGGAAGGGTAGCACAACCTCACTTCTAAAGGGATGGCACCTGAACTGAATCCCTAAACACAACACAAATTTACTGCTGCAGATTCAACAGCATGCAAAATTACAAAAATCTATACATACAATTCTTACATTATCATAAACGAACATGTGCTTAGCCCTGTAAAAATGAGAGTATCATGCATAGTGTAATCTATCTTTGAGAAATAACAGTTTGTATGTAAAAAGCTGATAATTATCAGATACACTTGCATCATGAAATGTATTATTTTAAAACACTACAATGGTTTCTACAAGATTGTTTGTAAAAAATGGCTGCTGCTTTAAACATCTAAGAGTTATTTCCAGAATTAGTGCAATCAGAAGTGTTATCCCCAAAGGAGAGAGGAGGCACACAGTAAAGTCTGTCAGATATCAAACCACTTTTGACTTCCCTCTGTTAGGATGTGGCAAAATCTGACAGTCTATCAACACTCCTATCAATACTTAATACAGTTATCAGAAACCTGTAAAACTGAAAACTACAAGTCAGTGGGACCACATGAGATATCAGAGTAAGCCTAACAACATGTTCCTACCCACCCAGAAATGATTTAACGATATTACAAATCAGCACTGTTATCGAGATTACTAAGAAAAGCAGCTCAGATTTCCAACACAGCAGTAAACATTTCACCCTTCCTTTGGTACAATTCAGGCTCCTATTCTTTGTGAAATAATAAAGAATTAATAAAGTTCCTTTCTACTAAGAAATCTACTAAGGGTGTGCATTCAGGAAAAGTGGCAGAGTGATAACGCCAAAGCAAACCAGCTGCGTGCTGATAAGCTCAGTATGAAAAGGCTCTGTGAGATCCTTGGCTGCTCCGAGGGCTCCTGACTGTTCCTCCATTACAGCAAGGGTAAGTGACAGTCACACCCCAGGGACTGACAACCCTTTTAAGAATCCAAACTGGCAGCCCAGCATGGGAGAGTAGCTCAGCACCCCTCTGTCACAAACCCCAGAATAGAGGACAAGACAGCCTGATGTGGTTCCTGGTAAACTGTGGCGAGTTGAAGAATGCCACCCAATTCATACTTTGACAGAACTTTTACAGCTGTTATCACTAAAACATACTGTCCCTCAGGTTCACAGAAGCATCTACCATTTATGTGAAAAGTCCAGCATTTTATACATAGAATCATAAACAAAAACTCATTTCCCTGCTTCTTGCTCAAGGGAAAAATCCCTGTTCAGAGCATACATTTTTCATAAAGCTAGGATTTTCTTCCACAAAGGCCAGTGAGAATTCAGAGTGGTAGAGACAAGTAACACCAGAAAAGGTGCTGACAGTAATAACATACCTACTTCATACAGGCAAACCACATACAATTACCATATTTGAGTAGTAATTTTCAGTTACCTCAATTAGATTATTAAAATATACTGGGGTAATGACACATCAGTCAATAACGTAATGGAAGTGACAGAAAATGCAAACGTAGCTGCATAACAATGAAGACCAAGTTGAATCGGGATGGTAACCTACTGAAAATGCATAGCATTAGATTATTCAAAACAGGTATCTGATGGTGAAGTAAAGCTTGAAATAAATTCTCCTGTAGTAATCAGTGAAATCAGTACAAAGACGCCTTAGTTTAATCTATAAAATCTAGCACTTCTGCTGTGTACACGGAATGTGACTGAAAAAACAGCCGATGACCACTGCTGTCATGGAAGAGGATATGGATTATTCTTACCCCCTTTCACCTGCCATCAAACAGGGTATTTTCCCTAAATTTGTGTATGAGGTGTAGTTCTTAATAAATCATAGGGTTATGAAATTCTAAATCAACACCACGGGCTTACTGACACTACTCTAAAAAGCAAAATGAAAGCATACACGGCAAGTGAAGAGATTATTCCACACCTGGGTCTTAGCAGCAGTCCTGAATAGTGTTCAACACTGAGAGACATGGATGCTGTGTTAGGACACAGTTATGGTTATTACTGTGACTACAAAGAATGAGTAACTGTTGCTTGAAAAACACGTGAAAGAACATGAATGTTGAACTTTGAAAATCTAAGATCCATAGCGTCTAGCCAAAGTGCAAGCACGCTGTGAAGGTTTGGGTGGTTGAACCTTCAACCTAAGAAAACCCAAAAAGCTGCAGTAGACATCTCACCAAAGATCCCACCATTGACAGAGTTAAGAAAGAGTGGCACCACTGATACGATGGAGAGCAACACCAATGCTAAGGCTAAGAAAGAACAGTGTCATTGGAGGTAAAAAGATGCAACATAATGTATGTCTTCAAGGACTACAGACCACACATAACCTGAAAGCATAAGGGTATGTGAGGTATTCTCTTCATAAACACGAATGCATTATCCAAATGTTTTGAATAGAAGATCAGTCTCCACACCTCTGTGCTTTGGCTGCTACTAAATAGCACTGTGGGCAACCAAAGCTGGTAAATCTTTTTATATGACAACAATTACATACAACTGTGACCACAGTAAATATCACGATGCCCAGGCAGCTGCTTATTAATTAACAAGGCATTGGCATTTCTTTGTACTATCTTATTAAAAACGGATTTCTAATATCTTGAACATTAACGTTTTACTGTCTCAATAGTCTTCAACACTTTCCCGTTTTCCATACTGTTATTATATGTAAGGCAACGGATATTTCAGTTAAAACTGTCAGGTGCAGCCAGCAAGATATTTTATGCACTTAGCAGAGCACAAACTGTTTTCCCCATCCCATTTTTACAACAATCACCACCCCTCTTACCATTCTCTGAGACAACATTCACGGCCATTGTCGTTATATCTTGAATGCAGGCAGCTTGAAACCCTTCAGTGGGAGGAGTGCCGTAGGTGCTCAGTCCAGTTGCTTTATTGATGTATATTGTCTTACCCGACGAAACATCAAAATCTTGCAGCCAGTCAGAACACCACAAGTCATTCCTGGGGTCACCTGTGCTCCCGTTGTCTGCAGGGAATTCCAGGCTACTTGGGAAGGTGATATGGGGAACCTCAGCATCTTTCAAATTTTGTTCTGAGGATTCATCTAATGCACTTCTATCTTTACAGACATTGATAGTACAGTCTTTTTCAGCAGGTAATGATAAAACATGACTTGAAGAGATTGTGTACTCCCCTTCTATACTGCTGACTGATGATGGGCTGACAGTATTTTTCACAGACTCTGCTCTCATATCATCCGATTGACAGCGTGCATCCCCTTTAGAAATGCTGTAATTAGTTTCCTTCGTTTTTTCCACTGAGGATTTGTAGGTTTGACAAGCATTGTACAAAATGTCATCATCTGAAGATTCAAGACCAAGAGAGTGGTCATCTTTTCTCCTTGAATCTGTTTGGAATTGTTCACCAAGTTGTTCTACTTCTTTGTGGTCACTTTTCATTCTGGACAGTTTGGATGATAATGAACCTGGAGATCTTTTACAACTTACATTTTTTTTACTAACCTGAGAGGAACCAGGCAACGTCAAACGACTCTGACAAAGGGCGTGTTTGTTCTGCGAAGTTTCTCCAGTGCAAAGTAAAGTCTCTTTCAAAGAACCAAACACCTGGCTACTATTATTAGAATCCGTATCTTCCAAAGCTGGAATTTCACTAGTGCTCAAGCTACCACGGATGTTATTTTCATTCTTTGAAAAGTCACAATTACCTTGTGAATTAAAAACCGTGAGGCCAAATTCAGTCCTCTCTGACAACGGTGTTGGTAGCGTACACTTGACACTCCCATAAAATCTCCTGAACTTCTCTAATGAACCCAGCTGTGTGGACAAGCTCAGCTTCTTAGAGGGCTGAGGTCTTGGTACAGCTATTTTTCTTCTAGTGCTGTTTATAACTTTATTGTGAGGAAAACCAGAAGTTGCCAGCGGCAATTCTGTAATATTCAATGTCTCATCATGTTTTTTGCTGGTGGCAACAGGCAGAGCTGTCCCCTCGCTCACCTGATCTGACAAAGTTTTGTTGTCTAACCGCTCACTACCATCAGCCACGCATACTCCTCTGGTGTAAGGAGGTGCATATTCTTTATTTGTATTACTGGAAATATCCTTAGCACTTAAAGACCGAATTGGAAAATTCCCTTTGTGGCCAAAAATCTCCTTGGCGCTGACAGGGCCAGGTGTACACGGCACGTTTGATGCAAGACTTGTTTCTGTTTGGTCAAACTCATGTGGGAGCTCATGTTGCATAACAGGTGTTACGGGGCCAGCAGAGCACAATTTTAGCGACACTGAACTAACAGCCCCTCTTGCAGCACCACCTATCGCTTCAGCTCTTTCCCTGTCTCCTCTTCCTACATTACAGTGTCTCATCAATGAACTTCCAGAGATGGTTCCAGGTTCCGTTGCCGTTTCAGTGTTGTTTTTTTTCTCTGATGGTGACTGAATAACATCATTATTTAAGATATGGACTGTCTTGCTTTTCTGCACTACTCTGCCTTGCTGGTTTCCCACATCTTTTATGTAATTCTTCACACAATGGTGCAGGTCACCACAACTGTCTACTTTTTTTGTTTCTGATCTGGCCCCTGCACTAAAAGAGGAACAAAGATTTTCTGAAGGTTTCAGATGAGTATCCAACATGTTTTGGTAACCGCTGGTGTCTTTTAGCTCCTTCTCTGAGATCTCTGATAAAACGAAATCAGAGGCTGTGTTATCTTTGCTAGGCAGTGGAATCTCCACTTTGTCGTTTCTACATGGATCAGATGGTTCAACAATCTTTTGATTTGGGGCAATTTCGGTTTCCTGTAGATTTTTATTTGACTCTGTGAGATCTGAAGATATTTTTCCAATCACAGATTTCCTTTTGACATCTTTTGATTGCAAGTTACGTATTCCATAGGAATCCACAATTTCATCACATGCTTTCTTAAAACTGTTTTGAATGCTCTTCTCATCAGAGAGCGAGGGCTTCAGAACTGGGTCATTATACAAACAGAAGCCATTATCTTCATTAAATTCTCTAATGTCCTCACTACAAGGTTCAATAAGTAAATGTTCTCGTTTCAAAAATATTTTCACCCCTTCCTCTACACAAGTTAGAAGAACATCCCAGTTCTGAAACTCAATTAGAGTTTTTGCAGGTTCCAGACACACATCGTAGTCACTGTACGCACAGGTCACATTGAGAATAAAGATCCCGTACAATTCTGGGCCACAACGATGGCGACCGGGACTTGAACTGGGCTGTTTGCTCGCAGGACCATTTTTTGCCTTGCAAATGACACTTTTTCTCAGTAAAAAATCAATTAGCTTATGCAGTCTAGTCTTTAAGACAAGCCTTCTATTCACATATAAGAACTGCATATTCTTGTTATAATGTCCTTCAGTACTGATATAACCACTTAGCTCAAATCCCCCAGACTTATGGTTGATTTCTCGTAACTTCTGGGATTTGCCCGGTCCATAAATTTGACAAAACCGAGAGTATACATCTCTCGTCTTAGGGAGCTGAAGCACCATAGAACAAGAAGCATCATTCCTTAAGGAAAGCGAAACTGAGGGATGCATCAGTGAAATAGCCTCTACTTTCTGTCTCACTTTTTCAAATTCCAATACAAGATCCATACACTTTCTCCTCACCGGTAACTGATGGAACAGATTACACACAGTGACTGTAGTTCCACCGCTTGGTCTGCTCAGTTCAGCTTCACAGACTTCCAGTGCTTGCCCATTGTGAAATATTTTCACAAACGTGCTTGCTGTCCTGTTGGTCCTAGATGAAACTTCTACTACGCTGGACACATTGGCTATGCTTGCCACAGCCTCGCCTCTAAAGCCATAAAATGTCAAGTTCTCCAGATCTCCCACTGAGTTGCATTTGCTGGTGAAGTACCGCTTTCCCATTGCATTTAAGTCTTCTTTCCCCATCCCAGAGCCATTGTCCACCACCTGGATCTTAAAAGCTTCCAAATCCACCCTGATAGCTACACATGTTGCTTTGGCATCGATGCTGTTGAGGACAAGCTCCTCAACACACTGCCCCAGGGAGTTGATAGTCACTCCAGAACGCAGCCTGGCTCGCACATCTTCCACCAAACATTTGATCATGTCAAAACCAGACAGAAAAGAAACACAAGAAACTGCAGGGTGCTCACTCCTCCATGTTCCTTCAAACAATCCCCTTGGTGGAGAGGGGAAAAAAAAAAAAAAAAAAGGAAAGACATACAAGTTAAAGGTCTGAAAAAACCTGTCATTTACTGCATTCACCCTAATAAATATAATTTTCCTGCTATTCAGAGAACTTTTGCTGTGATTGGTCTCCTGCTCAGGCTTCCACTGCACATTATCGATGCCTTGAGGGTAAATGGCCAGAATTTGAGTCTACATTCCTTACTGGAAACATACAAAGATGATCAGGGCAATGGAGCAAGTCTCCTATGAAGACAGGCTGAGAGCTGGAGAAGGCTCCAGGGAGACCTTATAGCAGCCTTCCAGGATCTGAAGGGATCCTACAGGAGATCTGGAGAGGGATTCTTTGTAAGGAAGCGTAGTGATAGGACAAGGGGTAACAGTTTTAAATTGGAAGAGGGGAGATTTAGATTAGATATCAGGAAGAAATTCTTTCCTGTGAGGGTGGTGAGGCACTGGAACAGGTTGCCCGGAGAAGCTGTGGATGCCCCATCCCTGGAAGTGTTCAAGGCCAGGCTGGATGGGGCTTTGAGCAACCAGCTCTAGTGGGAGGTGTCTCTGCCCATGGCAGGGGGGTTGGAACTCGATGATCTTTAAGGCCCCTTCCAGCTCCAACCATTCTATGATTCTCCAGCTCCAACCATTCTATGATTCTCCACCTTAACAACCCTAAACCACGAGGTGAAGCCCAAAGGCCCGGCAACCAAAAATAAAACCCACCAAAATTATCAAAATTAGCACGCGGCAGCAGGGACACAGCGGGGCTTTCTCGGTTTTTTTTTTTATTTTTTACCTCAAATCTCCTCACAAAAACGCATCGTCCGGCTCTCACCCCCTCAACAACGTCCGCGGATATCGCCCCTGCGCGCGTCCCCTCAACGGCCCGGCCCGCGAGCACACGGCGCATGCGCGGAGGCTGAGGGTGACGGCGGGGGAACTACGATTCCCAGCAGGCCTAGCGTCCGCC
>VXBW01003776.1:186130-220914 GCA_013400375.1 Thinocorus orbignyianus
TCCGCCCGTCCGTGCGGACGCTAGGCCTGCTGGGAATCGTAGTCCCCTCCCGCCGTCCCAGGCCTGACCTGCGATTCACCCCACATCCCCCCCACACCCCAAACGACACATCCACGACGAACGCTCCAAGCAATTTTATTCTAAAGGCAGATCAAAAAAAAAACCCCAAAACAAAACAAACAACAAACAAACCTAAAAGAAAATTTAAAAATATAAACTTCTGCAACAAAAATAACACCATTTCTAGGAGTTCTCTAATGCTGGGTAGAAGGAAGAGCAGAGGAAACATTGTGCCAAGGCCGGGTTTGGCTTCTTTCCGGCATGGAGTTACTTCAAAATCTGGAATTCCTTGTGCTCCAGCACCGCGATCTCCTTCTCGTTGCTGAAGTCAGCCCGGCTGATGCGGGACTGGGGGCTTCCCGTCTTCCTCAGCCATTCCTGCAGCTCCCGCACTCTGTCGGGTGGACCCTGAATTTGTCCTCGCACTGTGCCGTGGCTGGTGTTTTGGACCCAACCAACGAGTCCAAGCCTCTTGGCCTCCCCCTGAGGAGACAAGGGAGAGCAAAATGAGATTAATCTGAGCTGTAAGAGTCAATTTTTATAGGTAAGACACAGATCGCCAAGGAGTTCCTACAGCAGGAAAGCAGCAGAGGATTCAGAGTCACAGAATGGTTGGGATTGGAAGGGACCTTAGGAGATCATCTAGTCCAAGCCCCCTTCCAAAAGCAGGTTTACACAGAGCAGGCTGGACAGGAACACATCTCTGGGTGGGTTTTGAATATCTCCAGGGAAGGAGACCCCACAACCTCCCCGGGAAGCCTACTCCAGTGCTCTGTTACCCTTAAAGTAAGGAAGTGTTTCCTCACATTGAGATGGAATTTTCTGTGTTTCAGCTTGTGTCTGTTGCCCCTTGTCCTGCTGCTGGACACCACTGAAAAATAGTCTGACCCCCATCTTCTTGACACTCCCCCTTCAGAACTTTATAAGCATTGATGGGATCTCCTCTCAGTTTTCTCTTCTCCAGAATAAACAGATCCAAGTCTCTCAGCCTCTCCTCAGAAGACAGTTGCTCCGTTCCTTTGATCTTCTTCACAGCCCTTCACTGGACTCTCTCTAGGGGTTCCCTGTCCTTCTTGGACTAGGGGGCCCAGAACTGGACACAATACTCCAGATGTGGCCTCACGAGGGCAGAGCAGAGGGGCAGGATAACCTCTCTTCACCAGCTGGCCACACTCTTTGTAATGCCCCACAGGAGACCGTTGGCCTTACTGACCACAAGGGCACATTGCTGGCTGATGTTCTACTTGCTGCCCACCAGGACTCCCAGGTCCCTCTCTGCAGAGCTGCCTTCCAGCAGGTCAGCCCCCAAGCTGTACTGGTGAACAGGGTTATTGCTCCCCAGCTGCAGGGCCCTACTCTTGCCCTTGTTGAATTTCATTATGTTCCTCTAAATCCAGCTCTTCGACCTCACACAAGGTCTTGCTGATCAGTATTACAGCCACTCCTCACAGCGCCATGTCACCACAATCACCCTGATATTTGCTACAGTCTTTCACATGGAAAACTGCGGCTGAAACGCCCTTTTCAGTCATTCTAACACCGCACGGCACTGAGAGAGGCCACCCCCCCACCCACGGGCGCCATCACCCAGGCCTGCCGAGGCCCTCCAAGGAGGCCACAGGCCGTACAGCGCTGATGGAGGGCACGGCCACGCCGGGAGGGCAGACCGCCCCCCGGGAAGGACCCCGCCGCGCCCCGGCCCGCACCTGGGTGTACCTGCGGAAGAAAACGCCCTGCACCTTGCCGGACACCTCGTAGTCCACGGAGAGCAGCCCCTCGCCCTGCGCCATGGCGGCCGCCTCCTCCTGCCGCAGCTGCGTACGTCACTGCGCCTGCGCGCCGGCGGGGGGCGTGGCCTCACCCGCCGCCGCGGCCAATGAGAAGCCAGGATCCCCGAGGGGGCGGGGAGATGCTTTATTATGCTCCTCATGAATAATGCATACCGGCGCGCCCGCCTATCACAGCCCAGAACCGGCCATGGGGGCGGGGAGGGACGCGCGCGTAGCCGGGCAACCATTGAGAGGCCGCTCGCAGGGGGAGGAAGTGGCAGTCGCGTGCTCGTCGCCAGGCAACGGGCGTCGGGCGGTGGCGGAGCTCAGCGCTGTCCCGGGCGAGGGCGGAGGGAAGGGGAGGTCTCTGGGCTCTCGGGCGATCGGAGGCCGCTGAGCCGGCCACACAGCTTGCAGAGGAGGCCGGGCAGAGCGCCGGCCGCAGCCCCGCAGGTAACGCCGCCTGCGGCCTGGGTGCCTGACACGCCTCGGGGGATGCGGTAGGACGAGTGCTGAGCCTTGCCCCGGGCCTGCCTGTCAGTGCCACACTGCCCCACCTGTGATCCAAAACTGAAGGGACCAGAGGAGGGCCACGGAGATGATGAGGGCAGGAGCACTGCTCCGGTGAGGACAGGCTGAGGGAGCTGGGGCTGTTCAGCCCGGAGAGGAGAAGGCTCCAGGGAGACCTTACAGCAGCCTGCCAGGATCTACAGGAGAGCTGGAGAGGAACTTTTTACAAGGACATGTAGTGGTAGGACAAGGGGTAATGGCTCCAAACTGGAAAAGAGCAGATTTAGATTAGATATCAGAAAGAAATCTTATCACTCTGAGTGTTGTGAGACACTGGAACAGGTTGCCCAGAGGATGCCCCATCAAGACTTGGCTGGATGGGGCTTTGAGCAACCTGGTGCAGTGGGAGGGGTCCCTGCCCACGACAAGGGGGCTGGAATGAGATCATCTATAAGGTCCCTTCCAACCTAAACTCTCCTGTGGTTCTATGACATGTTATGGGAAACACTCTGGGCAAGTGTAACAATTTCTCTGGCGGTACAGCATATTCTGCTGCTACCGTGATAAGACAGGGCTCAAAATAAAAGCGTGTCTTATTTCTGGCTGCATCAGTGACTGGGGCTGGAAGAGGCAGCGAGGGAGCTAGAACAAGAGGAAGGACGGAAAGAACTTGAAGATTTACAGAACCCAGAAAAGTAGCAAAACATTCGCTAATAGTTATTATAGCTGCTCTTTGTAGCCTCCAAGTGTAGACTGTTAGGAGAAAATTTGTCCAATTTTGGATAATATAGCCTGTAATGACTGCTTCTAACTGAGGCTCTTTCTTAGGCACTGAATGGCTTTGTTTCCACCGGTGGACTCTGCGGTGGCACCTACTAAGCTTGTTCCCAGTTCCCATCTGGGACACCAGAAGAACAACTTTCAGCATGAACACACAAGCAAAAAAGAGGAAAGTTTAAAGGATCTCTGTGCCCAAAAGAGCCAGAGCTTTTCCAGTTCTTCCTATTCTGCAGAAAGGAGCCAGCACGGCTCTAGGTATGGAGGCGCCTTTTCAGCTGAACTGCAGAGCAAGTATCCCACCAGCCAGACTAAGACTCTGCCACCTAAATTAGTAGCTAAACGGAAAGAAGGAGTGGACCGTGCACATCCCCTGAAACCAATTGTTCACCACAACGGTGTGGATGTTCCAGTGGTCAACAGAGCACAGGACAGAAGTTTCCCATACAGGGAGGAAGCTTCAAATATTAGGCCTAGCTCATGGAACAGAGGGAAGACTCCAGGTTTCCCATACATGGAGGAAGCTCTAAATACTAGGCCTAGCTCATGGAACAGAGGGAAGACTCCAGGTTTCCCATACATGGAGGAAGATCCAAATACTAGGCCTAGCTCATGGAACAGAGAAGACTCCAGGTTTCCCATACATGGAGGAAGCTCCAAATACTAGGCCTAGCTCATGGAACAGAGGGAAGACTCCAGGTTTCCCATACATGGAGGAAGCTCCAAATACTAGGCCTAGCTCAAGGAACAGAGAGAAGTCTCCAGGAGCGTGGGCTCAGCTAGATGCAGCGCTCTCTCAATGGATGGCAGAACCTGCCTCACATCTATATAGGAGAGACCTGGCCTATATCCTAAAGCTGGAGGCAGATGGACGGATCCTTGAAGAGGAAATTCGAAAGAAAGAGATTCTCCTCCTAGAGAAGCTGAGGAGAGCAGAGGAGGAGCTTAGGAGGATTCAAAGAGAGAGGGCGCTTCAGGAGGCAGAGGAAAGAAGAGACAGAGAAGCAGAGAGGACCCATGAGCAAAAGGCAGCAAGGCACCTTGAAGAGAAAGCTTGCAGAACTGCAGTCAAGCCAGGTGACAGGGTCTTTGGTGGGGTGCAGTCAGCAGAGGCCACTATCCCCAAGGCTGGCACCACTCTCCACCCTCGAGAGCTGGCTATGGGGGAACTCAAGAAGGTGGCCAGCAACAGCAAAATTCAAGACCGCATACCTGTGGAGCGTTTAACCTCTTACTCAGAGGTTCCCCGAAAAGCTAGCCCTTCTCCCCCTGCCCTCCCAGACCGAGATTCTAATGCCCACTCACCCATGCAGACTGCCAGTGCCATGGAGCAGGGGGGGCTTGGACAGTGCAGCTTCTGCGGACGTAAGTTTCTCTGCACCAGGCTTGAGAAGCACATGAGTGTCTGTGACAAGAGACAAGACTCCAAGAGGAAAGTGTTTGACTCCAAAAGGGCCAGAGCTAGAGGCACAGAACTGGAACAGTTTCAGCAGCGGAGCCGCACAGAGAGGCCTCAGGTAACGTGCAGTCCCTTTGCCCCCCCTTATGTCTACTGCTCACATTCCTTCCACCTCAACATCTGAGATGTGAGCGCCTTCACACGCACATGAGTCCAGGGGACGCAATAAAGCTATTGCCTCTGAAAGGTTCTTGACAAATGGATAAATAAATCCATTTAAAATCTAATAGATCAGGGGCAGGGGTCCTAACTGACTTGCCTTTGTAATATGGCAAGGGTGTACCCCTGGAGAAAGCTCACTCCTTGCTGTAGTCAGGATGCAGCCTGGGTCTGCTGCAGTAAAGTTCTGTGAAAGCTTTAAAGGGGCTGCAAGGAAGTGACTGAAATCCAGATAAAAAACACAGGCTGTTAAAACAAAGGCAGTGGAAATGTGCAGCTTTGTTCCTGAAAAGCAGCTATAGCAACCCTCTCCAGTTCCTTTGCCCTGCTGCTTGCTTTTCTGTTTATTCTCAAGCACTTTCTGAGTATTGATACCCCCACCAGTATTTCCTCCAAGTCCTCCTTGGCGCTGATATTCTTTGTGGGACTCAGCTTTTCGGGGGGTTTTAGGAATGTCCAGGGAGGGGTGACCTGGGTTGGACTGTCAGCATAAGATTAAGAATAGAGGCTGATGGTATTACCAGTTGCTCTGACTGCCTTTCTCTTCTGCAGAGTAAGGCACCCCGAAAGAACAACTGGAGACAGAAGCATGAGGCTTTACTCCAGATCCTGCACCAGGCCCAGGAGTTGCAGAAAGTCTCCTCCAAGGGAGGGAAGCTGTCTGACCTGCCCCCGTTGCCTCCCACCGAAAACCCAGACTACGTCCCCTGCCCGTACTGTGGACGCCGATTTGCTCCCAATTCAGCTGAGAGACACATTCCCAAATGCAAAAACATCAAGAGCAGGCCCCCGCCCCCACCGCATCTGAGGCGCTGCTGAGGCCGCGTCCAGCTCCTCCTGCTGCCGTGATCCCCTGCCTATTTCCTGCCAGGTTTCCAGTCACAGACACCTGCACTTTCCCTGGACTCAGACTGGCTGTGAGCGCTGAGCTTGTGTGTGTACAGCAAACGGGCAGCTCAGGATGTACAAACAGACTACCAGAACCGGTGCCCTGGGTTGTCCCGTACAGGATGCCACTCTGGGGGTGGCTGCTCCCATCCCACGAGCTCAACATGGAATCTGACTGTGTCTGTGAAGCTGTCACCGTTCTATCAGCTCCGCAGGAAAGAAAGGCTGGTGCTACAGACTGTCACGGGCCAGCAGCAAGGAGCAAAACAGCCACCAGAATGGGACTGTTCTTCAGAATCGTATTTTTCCTGTAGGTTAGTGAGGCTTTTTCTTTTTTTCAAGATAGCTTTTAGATATCTAGTGATGTCTGATGTGAAGAGAACTGCTCTCCTTTATCTCGTCAGAGGCTGCAGACTCCGTTTTTTCCCTTTCTCCAAAAGGAAAGAAGCGGTGCTGGCCATGAGAGGAGCTTAGCCAAACAGAGCATCTGCCTTTTGTTTGCTCTGCTGGTCTGCAGGTGCAGATGTTTGCCCCTGAATATGCGAACAGTGACTGTGGTTCTGGCTGGCCCAGCGTCCTTCGGGAAGCTACCTACATAAGACTGGGATGCGAGAGGTTTCTCTCTTTTTTTGCACAGAAGAGACCTACATAGGTCAAAACTATTCAGCATTTAGACAAAGCATTTGGAAAAGTCAGAGCTGGGGGAAGAAACTATGTAGCAGTTAACTTTTTTGCAGCACAGAGACTGCTGTGTTCTTCTGTCCCTGGTGTCTGCGCTGGATGACAGGACCCAGACCTGCTGCTCAGCCATTGCTCGTGCTCTGTGCTACTTTCTGTAGCACTGTGCCGTTGAATAAGGAAAGCTGTGTAGATAGGTTTATTCCATACTCGTTCTGCAGCAGCCCAAGCCTTTATCTAGATGCTTTTTTCTAGAATGCTGGTGACAACCCTGAAGCTACAGCTGAAGATCTGCAACATGACCATTTAGAAATACAGTGTGACGTTGCTTGAATTAGAAGAGAAGAACTGGGAGGAGTATTATTAAGTGCTTCCTCTAAATAAGCAGCTCAGGATCAGACATCCAGGGGGTTAGAAAATCTAGCACTTTCCCAATTTCTCAAGGCACTTCCTGCTTGAGTCCATACACCAATCCATAAGCAAAGAACAGCAGAGATACTCAGGCCCTGAAGCAACAGAACAACCATCCCAACGTGGTACTTACCATGTACAATGGCTGGGACTCAGAGCCGGGAAAGGCCGGAAGAAGAAATACTTAAAGAATAATGCCACAAAAGATCAAAAATAGGTCATGAATAAGCTCTGACTGGAAATTAGGTTTCTCTCCAGGACAGGAGTGAGGTCACTGAAAAACCTTCCAAATAGATTAGCACAGGCAAGGAACCTACATTGTTTCAGAGTGGGCTTGCAGAAGATCAGGGAAGGTATCATACAGCAGGAGCTGGAAATTAAGACCTGTGATACAGAGCACTTGTTCCTGCCTCCAGGCGTGGAGAACAGATCAGCGACAGTTCTGTGCCCGAGTGCATCACTTTCAGGAGCTGAGAAGGAATTTCCTTCCCACAGCAACCTTCCCTCAGTTCCTAACTTGGCTTATGATTATTTTTACTTTTTAATTTCCATCCAGAATGTTTAAGAACTGCTACAGCTAAAAAAAGCCAAACACCCCCCTGCTCCCAGACAGTATATTAAGGAACTTCACATCAGAAAACCTGTTAGCTGTTTTACTCCTATGTTCAGGTTTAAATCAACAATTAGATTTACTATTAAAAAACTGGCGTTCTTCTGCAGCCAAGCTGCTAGGAACCTCTAAAATACACAGTTAAAGGGCCTTTTGGAGGGAACAAGTGTCCTACCGGCCCTTTTCGAGAATCATCTGCTTCTAATTGGTGACAGTTCCTGCACGTTTCTAAGTCAGTTATTTTTCCAGGTTCTGATTTTTAATATATTAGACTAGTTCTTTGTATAAAAGTTGTTTTAAATAGTCACAGAGTATTTGAGTGTTCTCAAAGTAAGAATGACTACTTTGTATGAGAAAGTTGCAACAGGAAGCAAACAAGGAACAAAAAAAAATTCCAGCAGTTCCTCTTGCAAGTCCTTCAGTAACGCAGCAGCAGCAGCTGCTCATGGGAACCTAGAGAAAGATAAAAAGCAACTAGATGAAACCAGACTAGTCAGAAGCCAAATATGAAGAAACACTCCAGCCTTCAAAGTGTGGACAAGACTCCTGAAAGAAGCTGGAGAGCTTCTGTCCTACAGAAACTCTGTACACTGGCAGAAATCCCACTCCCTCGGCGCATCCTAGAAAACCAAGAAGGTCCCAGAAAGGGTCAGCACTGCAGAATGCCAGCCAGGTACAAGAGTGCACAAACCTACAGAAGAGAGAAAAACTCGGCTCAAAACAAGGGAAAACAATTTGCTCTGTCCCAATCGAGCGGACAAGCCAGACCGACACTAACTTCAGAGCTTTGAAATAGAGGATACCAAGAGATGACACGAAGTAGGAAAGGGGTAAACTGGAAACTTTATGCCAGCCCCCTTGAGTCAATGAAAGGTATAACCGAATGAAACAAAGAGTAGTTCAGAAATTCAGTACCACTGCCTGTCTCATAATATTAACTCCAATTCTCTTGCAACATGTTTCACTGACTGCATATAGTGGACCCTAAAAGTCAGTAGAGTATAAACAGTGACAGAAGTAGACACAGAGAAAAGCTTTTGCTACTGTGAAATAAATCCACCTGTTGGGGACTTCTCTTAAGCGATAGATAAACAGCTAATGCTGAGATTGAAACTGTAGATTAAACAGAAGTTATTGAAATTAAATCACCAGGCTTCACTCGTTATCTTTGTTTCAGAGCTAACCATGGGCAGTTCACCCCTCTTTGCTGACACCAGTATCCACACCAGTATCCACAGACACCAGTATCCACAAAAATATCTGATAACTGGTTTAAAACTTAGTGACAGCTTATCCAAAGCCCCAGACTCAGCACAGAGATTTACCGGGCTGCTTTGCTGTCGTGGCTCGTGTTACCCTGGCACTGCTCAAGCTGTTACTGAAACTTCCTCTTTGCTGCTGCAGTAAAACTCACCTCTCGGAGACATGCTGCATTTTCAGTAGCTAGATCTCTGCTGATTCTAAGGTTTTAACCCAGCTCTGCCTCTTAAGACATTTCATAATTTAAGAAAAAAGAAAAACCCTGATAAAAATTTAGAAGTGACAGGCATTGAGTACAGCGCGCAGGAACAGCTGGCTAGCAGGTGTCAGGCAGGTTCCCCCTTCCTTAATGCTCAGTAGAAACTATTCTGAGAGAAACAGGTACTTCTTCTCTTTGAGCCTCTCTCTTCCCGTTACTCATTTCCCACTCGGCACACCAACTGTTGAAATAAACACACACACACACACACACACAAAAGTCCTCTGACGTCACCAGGAGGAGATGCAGCAACAAAAGAAAAGAGTTGTTTTGTTGTTTGTTTGTTGTTGGTTGTTTTTTTAATGAAGGGACACAGACCCTGACTTTTTTTCCCATAGCAAAGACCTGCAAGCCCCTTGGCCTTCTTTCTGTAAGCAAAAAACCAAATCAAACAACAGAATACCATGAAGCCAGCTGAGGAGAGGCATATTTCCTCTTCACCTCTTGGAGAGAGGAAAAAAGAAAAACAAACCAAAAAACTCCAAACACAGGAGAGTGAGTTTAAACATTTATTTAAACAGAAACTCCAAACCACTCCACCCTTTAACCTTTCAAAAAAAGACAACGACAAACTAGTATTCAGCCAGAGTGTCAGAGCAGGCATAAGTTGTGTTCCACTATAACAACTCAGTAGCAATACTAGCAGGAGACCAACACATACGGAGCTAGCACTGCAAGAAGGGGAGAAGTTCAAAGGGTTTGAAATTGCTCAAAGGCACTTCTGCCCACTTGCCCTTCCATTTTCAGCCCAAGACGAAGGTGCTGGCTTTAAACTGCTTTTTTTTCGGTTGCATAGCTGGCTGGTGTGAAATCTGTGGTTTGTAACAGGCACAACCCGGATAGCGTGAATCCTCTAAGGCACATATGAGATTGCGGAGCACAGGGCATCCTCTGTCAGGGACCCTGATCCTCCACTAGATCCAAGGGGAATCCAGTCTGTGCACCCAGCTTCCCAACTGCAGAGCATTGAGAAATGAGGACAGCAGTGCACTGCAGGAGAGCGACTCCCATCAGCTTGGTGCTTGCTTATTGGACATGGCTCAGGCTCAACTCTTCACTCCTCAAAGGCACCGCCGCCACACGACCAACTCGATCGTTTCTAACCGCAACAACAATCCTCAGGCCGGGACCCTAACCCAAAAACTGGCTCCAGTGCACGTGGCGGAAACGAGAGCAGAGTCACAAGGGCAACCAAGCACCGTGGCCACACCAGGGCGCCTGACGCTCATCATCTCCCAGGAGGGCTGTCCTCCTCGCCTTCCTTCAGTAATGACGGAAGAGCACAATGGTACCATCCTTGCCCTTGACACTGCACTGGAGAGACTGCACTTGATTCAGCTCCAGGAGACTAGCAATAGGCACCGAAGACGTATTCCAGGAGTATAACTTACAAGCAGAATGGCTTCACATCCACCTCTAGAGACAATGGGGAACGCTGGCTCCCCTAGAACAGTCTCTCAAAAGACGTAGTCTAGGAGAGGCGACAGGATGCCCAACTCCAACAGACCTAAGGCAATTCTACGTGACGTGCCATCCACGGGGATGGTTTAAGCCTAATGAAATCACAACCCCACTCTCACAGCAAAGGTGAGAGAGACTCAGGACTCCTTAGAGACTTCAAGTAAGGCAGGGGAGGCTAGCTGCTCCCAGGGATCCTACCAATCTCAAAACTTAGTTCAAAGTCAGTTTGCTAATACATTAAAGGGGAATAAAATTAACCTCATTCTCTAACAGGAAATGAGGAAATCTCGAGCATCAGACCATGCCTCTTTCCATCTCCAATTTTCTTGGGAAAGCCTCTCACTTCTGGAAGGATGGTGAATTCCGGACAGAGACTTGATCATTCATGGTCATTGGGGAAAGCTGCATCCTGTGATCATGGCACTAATGACCTATTCTGAGTCGGAAACTGCATTCCAGCTTCATCAAAACACTGAGTGGAAAAACACTGATTCTTCCCACACCCACACAGAGCATGGGCACCAGGGGCCGAGCAGAACAGAAGCTAAGCAGGGAGCAGCTACGGGCTTATGCCAAGAAACCAGAAGTTCTGGCATCCAAACCAAGCCAAACAGCTGGAGCAAGAAAGGGGTGACTTAGTCTGAGGCCCAGACACTGGTCATCTGGTTGGGAAGCAGGTGGTCGGAAACTGAGAACCAGAGATCCCATCTCAGACAGTCCCCGCTACTGCTCTTGGAAACACCACCCGACTGACTCATCTCGGTGCGCTGGAAGTTGGAAAGCCCTGGGCACCCAGAATAAAGCCTTTAAACTCTGTCTATACAGGCCACCGGACACAGCCATATGGCCAGAAGCTGTGCCTCGAGGCCAGGGACACATTGTCTACCATTATCTCCCAAACGAAGATCTCCACTACCTCCAGAATGAGACACTCTCTGCTCCCTCTGCCCCTGAGCTTGGGGGAGCAGCTTCACCGGCTGGGCCTTACCATGCGGTGGGGAGGGGATCCTAGTCCTTCACCCCTCTGAAGTGAAGGTGGCGAGTCTTAGGGTTCAGCCAGCTTCAGTGCAAAACACGTCTCCTCCTCTCATCTAGAGTTGCGGTGATGAATACTGGGGTCCCAAAGGCAGCTCCCAGGAAAGCAGTGAAACAATGAAAGGACCACAAGCCACTACTGGAGCCATTGCCGTAATGGGGCCGTTCTGCCTCACACGCAGAATTAACAGGTAAGGTACAAAGAGGAGCTGCTGCCGCTTCAATCACTGAGCTGGCCTAGAGCTCGGGGGCCCTTCCCCTCTCAAACTCACTCCTAGTTCATATCAAACGTACATGGGTGCTGCTCTGGAGCCTCCGGCCTCGCTCCTTGTCCGCGAGTGACCTGAAGCCAGGAAAGCCGCTCTCTGCATTCGGTTAGTGTGCTGTGAAGTTAGATGGATCCCAGTGGGCTCAGGAGACTAGAGGCTGGAGCGGCACGAGTCCGTTCCCAGGAGACACCAGGAATCTGAATCCAAGTCAGGTTTCGGATCCACTTCCATCTCCTCTTTGGCTGTTTGTGTTCCTTTGGAATGAACCTCCACCTGCTGAAACACACAGCAGTTACCCAAACAGCTTTAGGAATAGCTGCAAAGCAGCTAGGAGTTGCATAAGGCACAATTCCTACTCTCTACAACCACTTGGGACTCTCTGTGACCTCTGACTGCCTTCTCACCAGGAGAATAAAGGAGAATCCCAGGTCCCTCAAGGACTGGGCTGTTGGCTTGGTTTCATTCCTGTAGCTACTCACACAATAAACAGACACTGTGCTCAGTGCCCCCATTCTGCTCCAAGACCAACATCTATTAAGAGCTGCTTCTTTCTGCACAGCCTCCATGATCTACACGGGAGCCTGAATGAGTCCTCACCTGCTGCGTTGCCTCCGTCCCCCTGCAGAACCGTTGGAGTTGGGCACTCAGACGAACAGTTTCCTGCTGCAGCTTCTTCTGATCATCCAGACACTGTAAAACCAGGCCTCGGAGTTGTGCCACCTCCACTTGCAGAGCGCTGCACATGCAGCCCGCAACAGGAGATGCAGCTTTCCCTTCACCACACGGCAGGGTTGGACTCAGGCAAGAAGGCTGCAGAGACATGGAGGGGAGTCAGGCCAGGTCTGAGTGCAAGGCCAGGAGTTGCATACGCCACAAGAAGAAACCACACACAGCGTGTGTCACCCTAGTTCGTTTCCAGTCTTCCCACACTTCCAGTAGCCAAGGTCACTAAGTTTTCAATACAAAGCACTAACTTTGTCCTTTTTCTGGGAAAGCTGCTCCTGTCCTCCCATCATCAAGATCCATCTGGTTTACCCCTCTTTCCCTAAGTCTGGGATCTGTGCCTCCTCTTGGGACAGAAAGCTCCTGGAATACAGCATACTCACAGGTTGTAATTTCTCAGTGATTTCCTAGATCAGTTCTTCCTATCTCACAGTAAGAAATTTCTGCTTTCCAAACTTTTATCTTCTGCTAGGTTTCTGGGCTTCTCTTGTTTTTTTTTCTCAGCTGCATTAACTGTGTTTTTCCACAGAACTGATCTCATTATTTGCAATCTGACCAAGCCCCAGCTTTGTATTCTAGATTCCCGTGAACTGCTGTCTTTGCTGCACCATCATTTCTTATCAACAGCCCTCTTTTCCTCATCCAGATGAATTAGGCTAATCCAACACCCTCTCCTCTGCTCTCCCCATAATCCAAATATTGCCATTTATGGTCCCCAAGAGCTTTTGGCCAAACATTTGCTTGGATAACGTTACCCAGGGCTCTGTTTTGGGCTTGTTTAATCCAACAGGTTCCTCAGAGGCCACTTTGAGTCCTTGAAGTTTCTGGTAAGGGAGAGTCTCCTTCTCAGGCTCCGAAGATGCCATACTCAGAGGAAAGGGGCTGTCAGGCATGGGGATGAATTCAGCATTCTCCAACTCCTGGACAGACAAAAGCAGCACTGTCAGGCCTGCCTGCCTTCATCTCCTCAACCAATGCACCAACACCCTCTTGTGGTAAAAAAGGCAGCAAGGCCTAAAGAGCTTCCCACGCAGCACAGCTCTCGGAACCTTTCAGAACATCCCCTAAAGATGGAAGGGGCCACTTGGTTTTCCCCAGCCTAGATCCCCATTTCAAGGCATTTCTGAGACACCACATTACCTTCCGCAGCCAGCCAGGGCAGGAGCTGCTGTCACCACTGTTGCCTCCCTTAGCTTCTGTGGTGCTGATCCAGCCCCCCAACTCACGATCTGCTTCCATGGTTCCCCGAAAGCCTCCACTGGGATTGGGAGTCTCTGCTTCCTGTTCATTATCCTCTTCTTCTCCTCCTCCAGTTGTGCTGCTCTGAGCCACTACCAAACAAGAGTGAGAACTTCATACTTTCCCCACCTCTGCTATTTTCTGTTGCCAAACCCCAGCTGGAGCAGAGAAGATGCAGAAATTCGGGTTGTGGTCACAGTGAGAGCACACGCTAGCAGCACCACTCTCAACAGCTTATCTCCCACCACTCCCTGAAGGCCTCCCCAAAAGGGCTTGCGTGCAGAAGTCTTTTGCAGCTTCATGGTCCCAGCCCTCCCACAGGCCCAAGAAATTGTACTCATGTCTCCAGCAGCTGCCTCATGCTCCCTTCCCTTCACAGCTGCCTTCAGTGAATTCCTCTCAGCTTTTCCTCATCAAATTGAAGTTACCCAGCTACAAAGGCCTTGCTGCATCCATGTTCTTCCTCCTCTGCTTTACTTCTTTCCCAGTTTTGGGCCGTCCCTTCCAACGCACATCACCAGCTAGATTTCCTCCCTCTGAGCAATTCTGTACGGCCTCTCAAACACAGAGAAACCATGCCACAGGACCAAACTGCAACCACTCAAACTAACCACTCAATGGACTTAAACCACAGCTCCCCTGGACATGTTACTCACCAGTACCAATGGACAGGCCACTGCTGTTGGATCGGATTGTTTTAGAGTTCAACACCTTTTCTGAAAGAAGAGAAACATGCTTTCAGTTAGAGTGCCACAGAGAGAGCAAGACAACTCCTACAATGGCATACAACAAAGCCAACGTTGCAGGCCTAGAGCTCGGAGCAACTTGCCACGCTCCCCCACAGCAAACTGGCCTGTTCCCAGGCAGCATTTCCCTAGGCCCTGGCAAGCAATACATTATCACAACCAAGATCCCAAAATTTCATCCTAAACTTACACTTACCAACAACTATGATTGTATGCCAACCACGGCATGACAGGTCTGGAACATGATGCAATGATCCAAATATTGGCCGAGGCCATGAGGTACAAATATCTGAGCCGTGAGCTCTCTCCGTCGATGTCATTGCCAGGCGCCCATTCCCACCGTTACCCCAGGCAAAGATATGGTTGTCTGAGGAAAGAGAGATACAGGAGCATCAGTTCACTCCCTCCCTGTTGGCCTGTAGCTGCTACAAGGATCACAGCCTCTCTGCATAACTGGTATCCCGAAGTATCTAATCCACCTGTTCCATTTTGCCAGTGGGAGAACAAACTGGTAACAATCTGCAGGCAGTCACCAAACCGGCACTCTGCAGCCCCAGGGACAGCAAATGCTTGGTGCTGCACTGGGACAACTAACAGGGCCAGACAGCCCCAATCTAGAAGGATTTCTTTATTTCAGTGCAGTGCTGCGGGGGTTGTTTACAAAACGCTCAGTGGGAGCCCGTTAACGACCCTGCAGACCTAGTTCAAAGGAACACACACAATTTCACAAAGACCCACTCACCGTCAGTAGCAGCTATGGTGAATTCATCTCCACACGAAACCCTGATCACCTGCTTACCCCCCAGGGGGCCTCCCAGCAGGTTAATTCCCAGGTGCTTCTTGTAGTCCCCAACACCAAGCTGTCCACACTTGTTGGAACCGAAGGTCAGCAGGCGGCCTCGCTCTAAAAGGAGGAAGGAGGAGACAGTCACAGTGAGGGTGCAACTCTGGAAGCAGCCATGCTCGCAGAGAACTAGAAGCAACAGCCCACGGCCAGGAAGGACTCTCCTGAGAAGGCAGCCAGGCTGGGAGGGGACAGCCAAGAGGAATGGCTTCAGCCTGGAAACATCTCCCTAGCTCCTTCTCCCATTGCTCCCCTTATCCGATGCTGGGGGCCGGGACACCTCACAGCCCTCTCAATGGTGTCACTTGGGCAAAGCTTAACTCAGGCATAAATGATTGCTCTGCTATCCCAGAGCATGATTCTTTCCCAAGCCTTTTTTTTTTTTTTGGTCCATTTAGAAAAAGGGAAGGCTGACCCAGAGCCCGATGCTGTTGCTTCAGCTGGCCAGGAGGCCACACTACTAAGGAAGAGGAATCCTGGATTCCTGGAGCAGGCATGAGCCCTGCTACCAAGAGTACAACCCTCAATGTCAAGGGCGAGACTGAAAGGGCAAAGCTGATGTAAAGTCATCCAGCAACCAGTACTGACTTCCTGATAGATAGGGCTCACCATCAATGGAAGCTGTGTGTGTCTTCCCTGGAGAAATGGTACGGATCTTGTAGAAGGACAGCTGCTTGGCCAAAGTAAGGGAAGTGGCATATGGCACCTCACAGTACGTCTGAGAAAAGACATGTGGGTAAGAACAGAGTGAACAACCACAAATTCATCATCTACAACCTACTCAAGCATGTCTTGACAGACCACAACGTTAACCTAGACAGTCCCAACATGGGTATGGTAAAGAACTACTAGAATACATGTCACTGGCCAAGTCACCCTGGAGCATGTCGCTATCAGTTTCACCACATCAGATCTGACATAAGCCTACAGAGCAGGCAGGAAACTGAAGTACAGATTGCTGCTTCCCACAATCCCAGTATCTTGGATTAGAACAAATTGGCACAAAGCTAACAAATGCTTTGTCACTGTCACAGGACCTCCACGTCCCCATACACTACTGACTGCTGGGAGCTGGAACCAGGGACTCAAATGAACTTACATCATGGTTGATTATCCCTGAAGTGCACTGATTAAGGCCCAGCTTGTTGAACTCATTAAGTCCACATGCCAACACTTTGCCTGTCTGGGTGAGCAGGAAAGTCCCATCACAGCCACAGTGAACAGACACAATGTTTAAGGTCTTCGGAACATCCACCTACATGGAAGAAATATATCCCAAGAATATCAAAATCCCAACACCTACTACACAGAAGCTGTTACATGGAAAACACGGGGTTAGAGCAGTGGGTCAGCTAGTCTGGGCACTGGCAATATCTGATGCAGTTGTTTTGAATCAAGGCAGAAGAATATCACAAAATCTACAGCACACTGAAACTCTGGTCACAAATGCAGAAATTCAAGGTATTCTAGACCCTGCGTGCAAACACCAGTGAGCCAGCACAGGAGCCAGAAATGTGGTGCACAGGTATCCTGCCCAGCTGGGGTCGACAAGCACCAGACCCAGTTAGTGAAGCAGGGCGCTGGGTCTGTGCTGTGTGGGCGTGACACTGTGATCACAGATCCTTGGCTTCCAGGCACATCCTTTTTGGTTTCTAACCCCCACTGGGTTAGGCTACTTCAATTACCCCTAGCACTGCATTTCAAGGGGTTTGTACTTTCAACTCATCTTTAACTTGTTATGTCAAAGACTCCCAGTTGTCTGCACTGCTGCAAGTTTTCTCTGCAGACTCAACATGCCATTTGGTATTTTCTACTATGATTTCTACAACATTAAGTTTGACATTTCTAGTTCCAGCTTAGAGATCAGAGCAATGAAGCTCCAAGCCATGATGCTGGCTGGTTTGGGAATGGCATGTCCCTTTGCTGTAATCTCTATAGTCAATTGAAGAAAAATAAAGTGATGAAGTGAAGTTGAATCTATTACAAACTCTGTGACACCTCAGAAAAAAAAAAACACTGGAGCCTCAGATAGTTATTATTTCCAAACAGTAACTAATTTAGATGTATGCACATGCAGATTTTGGAAAGGAGTCACAGCCCTACCTTCTGAGGGGTGTAGTGATCTTCTTCTGAATCTAAGCCCAAGCGCCCTGCATCATTGAAAACACTTCAGTTAGAAAGGGTTAGGTGCCCACCCCAATGATATTGTCTCTCCACAGTCCCAAAGGAATTTCCCTACAGAACTAGAAACCTGCTCCCCCTACATGCATCATTGCCTGCCAATCCTCCAGGTAATCCAACTCCACTCACAGAATAACTGTCCTACCCACAAGGAAGCCAAGCGGCACCCTAGAACTCCCCTGAATAAAGTCCCAAGGGCTCAGTCCACAGTTTCCCATTCTTACAAGGAAAAAAGTCCCAACAAAACAATGTCCTCAGTTCTTTGTGCCCAGGACAGCCCTCATCCAGACCCTGCATTACACACCCACACCAAGCCACCCTCTGGAGCAGACAGGCCCCAGGGCCTTTAGGTTCCAAAGAGACTCTACCTACCATACTCTCCACAGCCCCATGTGTAGACTTCTCTGTTCCTAGTCAGCACTGCCACGTGGTTATCTCCACATGAGACCTGCTCCACAGGATTGGTGAGAAAGAAATCCAGCTGCAGAGGCTCAAGCACTTCAGAGCCATAAGCCTTGTCAACACCAATGCATCCGTAATAGTCTGAGCCAAAGGCATACATCTGGCCCTCATCTGAAGGACACAAGGGAAACCCAGTCAGCACACACAGAGGCTGCATATTAACCTCTTAGGACACAGCCATAGCAACCTCTCTTCTGTAATCCTACTCCTCTCTGGTGCAGAAGAATGTCATCAGGAGAATATAGAGTCCTTTCTTGCTTATATGAAGATGGATGACCTTACACCACAACCTGCAGCTAGTTCAGGCCACCAATGTGGAAAAAAATAAGTCCTGAAACTCCCAGTTTCTTTAATAGAAACACATAAATTGATCCTGTGTCTCCCAAAGTCCCTCCGCCAGCACACTGAGGTTCTGAGCTTATCTCTGTCAAAACTCTGCTTTTCCAGCACTGACAAAATAAGCTGGAAACTGCCTTGTTGAGAATTATGTTTCCATGTGTAAAGCAAGATTCAAATTGTTCTGTAACAGACACCACCACAATTAGGACATCTTTTAAAGTACGAGCAGGGTTAGAACTAGAGGCAGCTACCAGCTCTGAAGCTTTCTGAATTAAATACAGATACATATCTTCTTTTATCATTAGGCAACTCTTTCCCAAACAGTTCAAAAAGAGGTTTCAACACATTTATATTCTTGACGTCAGGTTCCTCTGCCTTTAATGCAGGCATGTATGGAGGCACTAGTAAGAGCAGGGACCCTGCACAGCCCCAGGGAGCTGTGCTCAACACCCAGCTTCATCACCAAAAAGGAGCACATCCTCAGCAAAACACCTAGCCTTCCCGGGAGTCAGTATCTTCCTCTGTATAATAATGTTGATCTATCTCCACTACCACACCCAATATCCTCAAAACTGAGGGGTGAAGCAACACACAGGACTTTCTCCTTTTTGCACAGAGCTGCTCTGCTAAACTGATCGTGAAGGCAAACATCTCCACAGCACAATGGTCCCCCTTCCAGCTCTCACCCGTGATGCACACTGTGAAATCATCTCCACAGGACACCTGGCGAATGGCTTTCCCCTGAAGCTTCTCCACATGCTTTGGCTGCCGGTAGGAGGCTCTGTCTCCATGTCCCAGCTGCCCGTGCAACTTGGTGCCTCCCTGCATATTCTGCAAGACAGAAATGTCTGGTAAGGTTATGTACCTACAACTCCAGAGATGCTGCCAATAGTTGTAGCACCTCAAACAATCAACAGAAGACAGCAAAGAGCAAGAGAAAGTGTGTTAACTATCTCAGGGAAGGGAATGCTGTCCATGTGGCGTAACAGTGGGCAGCATTCTACATGGTAGCACAGGCTCTTGGGCAGTCAGGCACTAATGAGGAATGACTCAGTCTCAGGCCACCAGCTGGCGAGGAATCCCTGCTCCTTTCTCATTTGCCAGGCTACAGAACCCACCGCCTGACTCAGGACTGAAATTCACCCTTCAGCTTTTTGACCTACTTTTCTAAATCCTAATGGCTGCAGAAAGAAAAAAAAAATCGTATCATAAAACAGATGTCACTGAAGTGGCCAGACCTACCAGTTCTACAGGAAAAACAAAACAACTCAGAGTAGCACTGAAGCTAAAACTAAAACATTATGGCCAGCTGAAAGTTTTCAGCGGTTATTCTTGCAGGAACATTCAGCAAATGACTTCAAGTTGCTCTCCTCCTGTTTGGAACTCTTTCTTATCTCACCCACCTACCAGTATTTTCTAATCTGTCTTATCAGATTCTGTACCATCAATAGGAAAGCCTATGGAAGCCTGGACTAGTGACTTCCACGTCACTGAGCATCTAAGCCTGAGAAGACTGGATTCCATTGTTTAAATGCATTATATGCCACTATTTTTTTATTCACTTTAAACTATTTCAGAATTTCCACTCATCATTATAGGCAGAGTTGTTTAGAACAAGACATCCCTGGTTTCATCCACAAGCTGCCCCACAGATGACATCTGTATTACAACAAGGTCACTCATCCCACACGTTCTCATCTTGGAAAACCTTCCTCAAAAACACACAAGCCCAACACAGCGTCACAAAGCCTCAGTGCATTACCAGTGGACAAGAAAGGGGAAGAAGAGATGTTTGACTCAGCGTCCGGGGCTACAAGCCCACCACCCACAATCCTCAAGTGCGCAGCAAGTCTCCACTACACTTCCTGGCATGATAGAAAACTTCTCCCAAAACCACACTTGCCTTGGGCAACTTGGATCAGCCCCAAAGCCCGTGGCCTCACACAGCGTGCACCACAATCAGATTTCTCTCTTTCCAAGCTGCTTGCCCATCTGATTCTAACAGGTTCACGCAGAGCCAGCAGGGGATCAGGACTCTCCTCTCCCACCCTTACCCCCTTCCTGCTGTTTCTCTCACTTACCACCCAGGTGTAGAGTTCCTTCTCCACTGTCACCACGGCAAAGTGAGTGTTACCAGCACACACCTGGCGTGCACTGCAGCCACTTTTGATGGCATCCAGCTTCTGAGGGGTGGACTTCCCGCCTCCCCAGACATAGACCTCACTAGTGCGTGAAGTCACCACAGCAATGGGAGCCTCATTCATGGTACTTGACCTGCACAAAAGACACATGCTTTTAATAATGAGTTTGTGTTCACTGCCATCACTCATCTTGTTACACTGGTCTATCAGTTTCCCCTCCACGACCATTCAAAGTTTTTATTTTCACAAACCGTTCTCTTTGTTGAACACTTGTGAGGCCTCAACTGCTACAGAGAGGCTCAGAGTCAAGCCTGTCTCAGGAGCAGCAGAGAAAGTAGCCCCAGGAAGCATTTTTAAAAGCCTACAATACAATTTTATTCATTCAAAAAAGACCAGGCTTTCACTGAATGGACACGGGGATGTTCTCATTTGTGAAAAACGAAAGCATTGCGACCAGTCATGAAACCTTGCTTAAAACACAGAAGCATCCAAAAGCTTCTAACTTCCCTCTATCCTCTTTGTTTCAATTATAGGCTTCCATCTGAGGGCAAAAATAAAACCTTTTGATGCAGGAAAGAATCAGTTCACAAGCAGATTGCAAAACAGAAGCTGTAATCAAAGCAAACTGTTTGTGAGCAAACCATGAACTGGAACAACTTCAACAATTGCTCAGATAGTACTCCCAAATTTATGAGGAAAAAAAAATTAAATTCTATCTGACAAATCAGCAGACAAAAGCTAAGCATTGTCATGGAAGCTGCTTCACAGGACAACCCCACTTACAGGCTTACTGGGGACCGTAGAGAACCTCTGCATATATCCAGTTTTATGAAAGGTATTTTTATTCATTTAATATTCCAACATTCAGACAGTGATATTCTTCCTGCTCACAAGACTGTGTGAAAGGAGGGATCTACATTACACCCTCAGATACGTGGACTGCAAAGATTGCATCCTCAGTGGGATAGATCAGAGCTGCATGGGACCCCTCGGGGTAAGGCTCCAGCCATTCATAGAAGCAGGATATAAAAGGCAGAGCAAAACGTAGGACAATAGCCCTGTAACAACTACATCAAATTCCCAGCATTTAGGAATCTTTTAAACTCCACTATTTCATTACAGTTGTCACAGACTAGCACTCTGGGAAAAGCTCCTCTCTGGGGAGCCGTTCTCTCCAGACTTCCTTTCAAGCACATGCCCAAATAATTACCTTGGTCGCTTATTTGGCCCATTAAGCAGTGTGACTTTCTCTTCCATCTCCCTGCCAAAGGAGAAAAAGCATTTTAGGAAATGGCAACATAACCCAAAGCAATTTTCTGACAAGCACCACGCACAGACTGCTTTCCTTTCCAATAAAATGCTGCTCCCTCTTGGAGGAAACGTGGCAGCTGTTCACCAGCTCACAGCAATACACAGTAAGTAGGGCAGCAGTAATGTACCATATAGCTAACGAACTTCCGGGCTAGCCGAGGACAACAAACTCTATATATACCAGAATGTGGCCAACCAATACCCAATATTGCACAAGAATGATCTTAAACGGTCAAGTATCATCAGAATTTGGGCTTTTACCCATGCATACAGCAAGACAAAGCTCAGACTTTGCTGACTGGCAAGTAAAAGAATCTTGGTATAAAGGACTACATCTACTGCCCCCAAGAATTCTGGCCCACCTTTCATTAAGAGACAGGGTGTGCAGACTGATGGTCAAACTAGGCTACAACAGACCACTTTTCAATGCAACTCTCTCCAGAAGAGGGAGGCAACAAAGGGAGAAAGCACAGGTCTCTGTATTGCATGAAATGTATATTTTGAAAGATCTTCTCCCATGATGACAGGAAGATCTAAGGGTAACCCTTCATTCAGAGATCTGAAGAGCAGGAACAAGCATTCCTCAAAGCAGCCTCAGAGAGGGGCTGCGGGTGGGCTGCTCCCACCTCATGGTTCTCAATACAACAGCTTCTGAGCCAAAGGATGCAAAGAGCTTTCTCACCGTAGCATTCACCAACAGGCACAGCGACTGATCAGAAGACGAGACTGCACTTCTAAAGAGGATGAAGTGTACTTCAACAATTGCCTTGCATCAGGCCAAATTAACTTTAGGGCTTTGCCTCAAAAGCATGAGCACCACTAGTCTGCACAAACTCTCCTGTTCTCCTTGGCACCTGTCCAGGCTTCAGGCAAGACCATCTGATTACCTCCTGCGTTTGCTGAGAAGGGGATGTTCAAGCAGCTCGTCTGCTGTGGGTCTCTTCTCCGGATCCTGAAAGAAGTGAGCACCAAGTCATTCTCTAGGAAATCCTGATCACCTACAATGAAATCTTGGGCTAGATTTCAAGCCTGCATAGACCTCCTTCCCCAACTCCCTTCAGAAGGGAAAGAAAGAAATCCAAATCTTTGGAATTAATAGGAATAAATGCCAGGGATGTGCAGGAAGGACTTCCACACTCTGAAGGTATCAATAGTACTATGTCTGCTTTCAAGTAATCGATTCCTCACAAAAACTCAGAGCCATGCTCAGAAAGCCAGAACCTTAAAAGATTGTACTGAGACAATGCTCCCACCTCTGCAGCACTGCATTAGAAAAAAATTGCTTCTTCCAGACAATTAAATAATTGTCATCAGAGTAAACCCAGCACCCCTCCAGAGCCTGCAGGACTGAATGGCATCTTGAGACAATGTTGTCAGAGCACTGGAGGAAGTCCAGCCATAGTGACACCTGGGGCCCCACAGACATTATCCTGCATCAACAACCCTCGTGCTGAAACAGGCATGTCATTCCCCTTCACCCCCGAATTTCATAGCTTAGGCAGCTGGGAAAGGAGGTCTGAAAATTAAAAAGTATCTCACCAACCTGATCCAGGCAGGAATTCACCATCTGGATCAGCTCCCGGGAGTAGACAGTGGAATCAACCTCCATGGCTCGATTTCCCTGTACAATCTTCACACAAAGGTTCAGGGGATTCTAGGCAGAAACCAGCTGTAAGGGAACTGAACTGGACAACGCGCCCAATGGGCAGAGATGCTACAGGACACCATTCTTTTCTTGTTCCTTCTCTGATCAGGACACATCCTCCTTCTTCCCTGCCTAGCAGCTTCTCCAGAAGCCCAATAATAACTCCTGCAGAAATGGTACCTCCAATAGCTAAGACCTGGTGGCAATATCCAGCTTTTCACCAAATTCCCTAACAGTGGGAAACCTAACAGGTTTCTCCCTGCATGGAACATCCTCTGCAGCATGTTGCCATTGAAACACCACATAGCAGCAAAGTTACTGGGGATTTGGTAGCCATGATGAGAGGAAGTCAGGAAAGGGCAGTATTTTCAAATCATCTCTTTAAGGAGTTACAAAATCTTGCACATAGCAGCTAACAGCTTTTCTCAACCCATGGCACAAACTGGCAAATCACATATGCCAGCCAGCAATACTCCCTTTCACCCTCCCCATGCCAGCCTGACCACACTTCTCTTGCACCCAGACTTTGAGAAGGGGTAAAACAGGATTAAATCCTGTAAAATCCAAAGCCTGGAAGTTTTCCCTACAGAATGCTGCACCGAAAATTCACAGCTAGTAATGCTGAAAAGGAAAAAAACAAACAACAAACCAACCAAAAAAGACTACACAATCACAAACTTCCTCCTTGTAGAGAAAAGGATGTCTCATTCACAATGATGATACAAATTAGTGCAGCTTGTATTCTGCATCTGGTAAACGCAGGGCTGCAGACAAGGTTTGGCAGAAGCCAGACAGGCATCTGCAGTGCAGGGTGGGGGAAATCATGCAGACACTTTTTCTGGCTGTAGCTGGCACTCCCAGGCCGTTGTTTTCTTAATCAGCAGATTTAGACAACAATGAAAGAAAAACAGGAGTTAAGAAAGCTATGAGCCAAGTGTGAATCTCAGGGTGATAAAAAACACTCAGCCCATCCCGGTTTGCACACTTACAGTAGCATCAAAGGTCCTCTTCAGAGTAAGCAGCTCAAAGATGACACAGCCCACAGCCCAAATATCTGATTTGAAGTTGTATTTCACACCCTGGCAGAGTTCTGGGGACATGTAATATGGAGTTCCTACCAGCTAGGAAAAAAATACATTTAAAAATCAGAAATGATCCAGCAGCCTTGAATTCAGGAGCTCCATATCCATCATGTTCACAAAGCCCCATGAGCATCACAGCCAGACGCAGATGTGACACAGCAATGAAGTGACACAGATGACGCACCCCACCAACATGCTGGAGGCATGGGAATAACAAGCACACCACTTCCCTCCTCATCCACAAGCCTGTGCCTGAGTTCCTTAGAAGAACCCAGACACCCTTGGATCCTGATGTGGAACTCTCAATAGAATAGTACTCATGAGAATACACCAAGGACTTGATCCCCTCTTAAATATACTACATTTAGAGGTATTCAGGGGATTACACACTGAGCAGGCAGCACATGTAAACCCTCAGAAGCGGTTGAAGGAAAAGGGATCTAGCAAAGCTTCCAAACACTGATGCCAGGACATGACTATGGAGCCACTCTGATCACAAGGTATTGCCAGAGCAAAGGCTACACTGTCTCCAGTGTAGGTGTTACTTTTGGGTCAGTAAGTGGGAAGCTGGTGTGAGTCCCACCTGAAGGTTTTCACTTGAGAATGGGCTTTCCTAAACAATTGGTTTAAAACAAATGCACCACACACACAATCCCAAAATTCAGCACTTCAATACAGAAGGCCTCCCAGCTACAACGGAACTAGTAGCACAGCTCAGGGTCACAACAAGGTGACACAGAACAAACACAATAAAAAACTGAAGAATGAAGCTTCCAGATTAATGGAGCTCATTCTGTAGCAAGGAACTACACAGTGAAATAAACGAGAAAGATGGAATTCAGAAGGGGAAATCTTTATAGCTGCCCTCTATTCAACTCTCCCAACAAAGCTCCAAGGACTACAAAGCTGGCCTTTCATTAGGCTCTGCTAGCACTAGATGCTGAATGGGCACATGCAGAATTCCTCATCAGAGAGCCATGGAATTGTCAGAGTTGGAAGGGACCTCCAGAAACTATCTAGTCCAACTCCCCTGCTAAAGCACATTACTTAGGACTGCATCAAGGCAGGTCTTGAAGGTCTCCAGAGAAGGGGACTCCAAAACCTCCCTGGGCAGCCTGTTCCAGGGCTCTGTCACCCTCACCATAAAGAAGTTTTTCTCATATTTGAATGGAACGTCCTGTGTTCCAGCTTGTGCCCATTGCCCCTCATCCTGCCACTGGGAACCCTGAAAAGAGTCCAGCGCCATTCCTCCTTCAACCCACCCTTCAGATACTTATAAGCATTAATAAGGTCTCTCCTCAGCCTTCTCTTCTCCAGGCTAAAGAGTCCCAGCTCTCTCAGCCTTTACTCATAAGGAAAGGATCTGCACATGCAGATATTATTGAAAGTATGTGGTTCAACATTTTTCAGAAGTGAAACAGAGGAGAAAAAACAAAAGCTCACAGGTGTAGATGAATACACACAACACAGGCAAAAACAAACCTGGAAATTCACAGCACAGACTTTACTTCCTCTGAAAGCCAGAAGGCCTTGAAAAATGTGATGAAACAGAAGTAGTTTTGCTGCAGCCCGGAGGGGGGGCTTTATGCAGTAGCCCTGAGCCCTCACTTACTGTGAAACTGCACAACAGCGCTCATGTTCTGGAAGGATGTTGGCAAGTATTTAACGACACATCCGAACAGAACACCAACAGCTCACATTAAATCTAATAATTCGGCCTGCTAAGGGGAAGCGCGAGCTGGCTTGCATCCCAAACTATAATGAAGGCCTCCAGTAGATAGGAGCTCAAGATAACATCTCCCTTTCCAAGCCTAGCACTCACTGCAGAAATTAATGGAGCTGGGAAACCCAAGCAGAGCCTTTCAGGTGCCTGCAGTACAGCTCACCCTGTGTCGTAACTCTGGCTGCAAAACTGCTTTCTGGAAGGGTCTGGAACAAAGCCAGGCTGGGCAGCCTTCTGGCAGAATTCATCTCTCCCACAAAGCTTTGCCCCCTCTGCAAGAGCATTATCAATAAACCATACACCTGGTTACCATAAGAAGCACAAATGCCTTTCTTGCTTAGCACAGCAACACAAACAAATTAATTTAACTTACTAAACTGGATTTAATTAGCCCAGAGGAGAGTGCTGTACTGATGTGACTACACTGCTGTCTCTGCACTTCAGATAGCACTGCCTGTATGTCACACTGACTAACCTTTGGAAGTACCATGCCCAGGTACCAGGGAAAGAAGAGCAGTGCTCTCCAGCACAGCTGTACCAGCTCTAGCAAAACTCCATGTCCACAGTGGCACTTATTTTTAGTCTACTGCTGCTCTGCAGAGACAGACCTCCAAAAGGTAACCTGGGAGCAAGGATAACTGCAGGCTGCAAAACACCAGCAAATATACCAATGTCAGTGAGGTAACACTGAGAGAAGTTGAGAAGAGAGAGAAAGGAAGACCACAGAAAACAAGCAGCAAGAACGTACAGCATCCCTAGCCTTCTGCAAGGCATGCAGACAGGAAAGAGAACACCACCTCAGTTTGCACACAAAAGCAGGAGATACTCACAGTCTCAGCCATAGAGTACTCGGAGTTCAGCTTCTTTGCCAACCCATAGTCTCCCAATTTAATCAGGTTTGCTTTGGTTAGGAAGATATTTAATGTCTTTATATCTCTGAAAGAAAAGAAAAAAAAGAAATGCAGACACTCAAATATATTAAATGTATTTCTGGATTTCACAGTTTTCCACATAACACTATACCTCCCCCTCAAAATTAGGTACTCGCTCCTCCACCAGCGCCTCCTCACACACACAGCTCTCCAAAGGCAATTTGACTCCAAGTATGGGGACAGTAACTGCAGTTATCCACATTTCATCACATCCCCACGCAAACACAACACAGTTATAAAAGCTTAGGCTCCAGACACTCATGTAAAGGCCACAGATCAAAAATAGTTCTTTTCTCCCTCTGAATCTCTTCTCGCATGAAGGTCATTGAGCAGATCTTATTTTTCCTAGTTTTAAAATAGACCCAAGGCAGGAGCTGCTGAGTTCACTGAAAACATAAATGTATGCATGAATATGTATGTATGCAAATACAAACACACACAGAGAAGGAGTGAAACAGATGCCACTCGAACTTAAGCATAACATCCCTTTACCTTATGCCTCAAGAACAACTCTCTGTAACGTGACGCACTATGCTCAGAAGATCAAAAGGCTGAAGGCCACAAAAATGCTAAATTCCAAAACCCATTGAAAACACTTTCTCCTAGACAGAATAATTTATATGTAGTTTCACAGATCCATACAAGAGGTTGTAAATACAGAGAGGAAGCCCCCACAGTATGACACGCTTCCCATGGCCAGCACTTAGTATCACCCCTTTTTCCTAACATACCATCAACAACTTCCCAGTGCAGATCAGGACAAGGACAAGTAAAGCAGCACTTTGCATTCATCCACTTGGGGCATCGCAAAGTCCTGGGTCACTCTGACAATGTCTGCAGCAGAAGGAAATCACTGCAAACATTTAAATAACTGTTCAGTTCATTATCATGGAAGGATTTGTGGCCACGTGTTCCTACACTGTGAACTCTGCTGTGAAAACAGGCAACAGAGGTGGTAAGCAGGAAATCACTGAAAAGCAGGACAGACACGACATCTGCTTTAGGTCAAAACCAGTTTGTTGAGCGTAGGGTACCAAAGCTTCATTAGGAAGTCTTGCCAATTACCAAAGATTCAGCACAGCAACAACCAGGATGCCATCCCACAGGAAACACCTTCACCCAGCAATGCTCATTAACTAGAGAAGGATGTTGTGCAGCACACGACCCAACCACGCTGGAAACAGCTGTCTACATGTGCAGCACACAAGCCATTCAATTTACCCCTCCCAAACAGAAATGTGTAACAGAAAAAGGTCATTAGCTGCTCATTAAAATCTCAGAGTCAATGTCAAAATTACCACTGCCAGCCAAGAAGCTGTATTGCTTCCTTAAATAACAGACTGAAGAAATGAGATTCAGCCAAATGCAACTTCACACGGGTTATATTACGGCAATGGACCAATGCAAAGTCTTCTTCACTGTCAGCCTCCAGGAATTACATGGATGAACATGTTGGTTTGAAGCTATTAGTCGTGGAGCAGGTAGGAAGTACCTTTGGCCTGTGGTAACTGCTCTTCCTATCCACTCCAGCAAACTTCATCTATGTGCTATGGCAATAAAAGGCAAATTTACTTCCTTCCTGCATGGATCAACTCTTTGTTTACAGAGCCGCAACAGCAAAGATAGCAATTCCATTTTCAGATACAAAATTTCTTGCACGTTTATCACAAGATGGTTTGTAGCCCAATAAGAATTCTTTACAGAGGCAATACTTAACATCTGGGTAGTCCAGCTACGCTTTGGAGAGAAGTTCAATGCTTGCTTTAAACACAGAAGCAGAGACTACTCAAAGGAGTTCTGCATTCACATGCAGGAACCACACTGGGTACTTCAGCTTTACTGCACACCACACTTACCTGTGAAGAATCCCTGCTCGATGAATGCAGCTCACAGCTGATGCAATTTGAAAAAGATACCAAACCACCATCTGCAAAGGTAGGGATAAAAGCTCTATGTGAGACTCAAAAAAAAACACCTCCAAAACCCACTATGTCCCTGTCACACAGAGGCACAGCAAGAGGGCCTGACCACCACTTAGGTCACTTAGGACTCCCACCATAGCACTTAGATGCTCTTCCAGGAGTATGAAAATTTAGAATTCTCTGAAAAGATATTCCAAAGGGTACATTGTTCTACAGCTGCTTATGGTGTCTGCCCTGACAAGCATCGCAGAATCCAATGAGTGAGAAGACTTAAGAATGACAGTTAATGACCACCTCGGAAAGATCCGCAGTTGGGCTCCATGAAATACGAACCGTGACCATTCATCATGAGCCAGGCAGCCTTAAAAGTCATTATATATGATAAATAAGTGTAATCATTAACTACCTCAGAGTGATGTGGCAGCAGACAGCAGAAAATAATTTTAAAGTAAAAAGAACAAGAGAAAATAAATCTATGCTGAGACAGATTCAACATCTGAAAAGATTCAAGACTCAGTAAAGAACCTACAAAACGGTTAAGAACAGCAAGAAATTGAGTACCAACCAGAAAGAAACACAGAAAGAGGCCTTTAAGTTAAATGTTAGCCAAGACGATAAGGTGACCAAAGTCAGTTAAGTGCTCTCTTTCATTATTCCTCCCTTGGAAGTTCATACTGCTGATAGACAGCCAAATGGAAATGAAAAAAATTCTGATATTGAATAAATGCTTGCAATATGCAACATCAGAGGAAGGATAGCAGTCCCCAGATATACACTGAAATTCCTCATCAGCACTAAGGAAAAAATGTTGTATAAATACTCAGATAATGACACAAATCTCCCGAACATTAGGGCAGCCCCACTGCTCCCTCAAACGCCTTCATAAACATTCTTCTTCAAATAACTTGTCTTTCTGCCGCAGAATCTTATCGTAGAGGTTCCCTCCTGTAATCGTAGGTGAGTGAGAAAGACAGAGAGATTCGTGTTAGTCAACAGCAGCAGTTACTCTGCTTGGGTACTGCTGGGAATACTCCAATCCCTTCAGAGATCCAATGAATCACCACAGCCCTCCCTCAGCACTCTTCACTTGAACTGGTCAGGCACTTATAAAATTAAGTTATTCTTCCACCTAAGAACTTCACTAGCATATCTATGCTTAAGCAAAGATGATTCTTTTTTAACACTACTGTTTAATAGTCTCTGAAAAGTGAACCAGCAGGACAGGTTAGCAGTCCCTGCATTCTGATCCTGTAAGCGCTTCCTGGGCTATGTAAACATTTATAACCTCTGCACCAACCCACGTGAGATTGTCCCGCTCAGCATTATATATAAATAAATAATACATTTTAAAAAAGAGAAAGAAAGCAATTACAAGTTCAGAGTAGTCCCTGAAAGCACAAGTTACTGCCTTTCCCCACTTACTGCCCAGTTCTGACCTGCCTCTCTCTATCTGCCCTGCCAAACACACGGGTGCAGAATTTACAAAGCGCTGACGACAGCAGCTCCACCGACAGAAGCCTGGAAGAAGCAGACTCTTCAAGGCACCTCAGAATTCCAAGACAGCAGACTGAAAATTAAGGACAGCTAACAGAAACGATGCTGAGGGCTGCAGGCAGGGAGACCCCCAGGCAGATTAGCATCCTACCAGCAAGTCCCAATTCTCTGATCACATCCTGCTGCTAATCTATGATAACTGGGGAATGCAGTATGTCCAAACAGCAGCAGAACACCAGGCCCTCTCCCATTCCCACTGGTATGGGACAACACAGCTTTCTGCTGTATGATTTCCATGGGACTGTCAAGTTGCCAACGTCCAAAGCAGGTCACAATGTCTCCTTGAGGGACTTATTTCAGACTTCCATGTTAGGAAGACTTTACTGATATTCTAATTAAGATTCCCTTTGCTTAATTTCTTCTCATTCACCCTTGCCATAACTGCTCAACATTTCCTTTTTCAGCCTTATGTTCACATTGGTAAATTATCTACAAATCGCTCCTCACATTCACAATTTAACCAAAGCACTCACTTCTGCCTCTTCTTATAAACCACTTCCCTAGGGATTCAGACTGTGCAGGCTTTTACCAAACACTGTTCCTCAATTCTGATTTTCTGCCATCTTTTTTTGCAGCTTTTCTGAACCAAAGGGCAGCATGACAGGTACTACATCACCAAAATCTGACACAAGGAGACCAATTAGCTCCTGACTCAGATAACCAATACCTCTATGCACATATACTAAAAAGAGAAATAAATTACTTTCTTCTTCATTTCATCTAATCACATCTAACCTTCTGACACTCTATTCTCTCTTCAACAATTGTATCCGTTTTTCAGGATAGTTCTTCCCCAAGTGTATTTCAGATGTATTTACTGATGTTATCCCATGACAAATCCAAGTCTTATGGTACCATGTTATACATACAGAACTATAGGAAAACGAATCATCAACTTGACTTCCTCCCCTGTAAAATGGGAACAGTATTTACTCAAATTTGAAAGTCCTTCCTAGATCTTCATAAGAGACATGCCAATTAAACAGGAAAACCTTTGGATTCTGAGAAGTGTCTGATAGCAATTAGTCCAGCCTTACTTTAAAAATGACTCACAAATTAACCTGAACTTATACGCTGTAACAAAAGCCACTCATCTCTTGAGTATTAACCCAAAAGTAAAACAAGCAGTTTAGAGACATAAACAAATATGTACAGACATCAATTCTATGTGACTTCTCTCTGTGTCCTGCAATGAATTTATAATGGCCCCAAGCATGCAGTCTTTTGGGGGCAGGTAAATAACTCACAATACTCCTAAAATAGTAATAGCATCAAAGAGCTAACATTTCCCTACTCTTGCACTTGACCCCACCCTGCATAAGAACAAAAAGCAGAGAACCAAACCCAGCTTTGGACAATCTACCAACCAGGGTGTCTGACACCTTTCAAAAATACTTTGTATACCTCTACTGTCCTCCCTAACCTGTCCCAGTGAAAGCAATCTGTCCCAAGATGATAACATGATGATAGCCTTTTCTGTCAAAAAAAAAAAAAAGTTTCTGCTGATAAGCCAAGGCTTAACGTGGCCCACAACCACCCAGGGCACACCTGGCCAGGGAATTTGTCCCACTCAGCCAAATAGGAACCACACTGCAGAGCTGGGTAGGGATCCTGTTCCAGCAGTGTCAGCTGTACATAACCTCCTCTTCCAGCTGTCCAAGAGCAGCTGCAATTCAGACCCTTACATCAAATCCTTCCACCTCTCCATCTCAGCTGGGACTTTCTCCTGCAAAGTCCAAACAATGCCATCTGATCTACTCTTGGATGGGATTTTAAAGTTTTCTCCACCACCAGAACAAGAAGATTTATTTTTTTTTTTTTTACAGCAAATGTAGAAGCTGATACCACAAAGCAGGAAACAAGTCCTGACTGCGGTGTGCCAGCAGGTTTTTAAACTTTGACTTAAAACTGCCAAATGGAGAGGTCTATTTAAGAGATGCTACTGAAAAACAGCCCCGCTCTGTAGTAGCAGAGACCCAAACACACTCATGGTCTTTTCTCACTGTCTTCCTAAAAGAGCACAGCAAGGTGCATTGTAAGTGCACATTATTGATAACCCACTTCTTCCACTGCACTCAGAAGATGAGGAAATAATCTACTGCCTGAATTGCCTGTGCTAACCACTGGGCTTCTTTGGCACCTGAGACACAAATCCATCAGAAGGCTTCTCAGTCTCTCCTTGAAGAGTTACCCAGCAGAATTCACCTCCACTCCCCAGAGGATACTCCAGAAATATGCCCTACAGGTTGTGCAGGAGGGTGACTCAGCCACCTGGCAGCCACCTGTTTGCCAGCGGGAGCAGGGATCTCACCGTTACAGTACTCCAGCTCGATCAGCAGCGTGGTGTTATCCATGAAGTGATTGTAATACGCGATGATGTTCTCGTGCTGCAGCAGGGCCAGGATAACGATTTCGTTCAAAGCATCACGGCGCTCCTTTTCCGACAGCCGGGTAAGGTCCACCTCCTTCCACACTACAAGTGAGTCATCCTGAAACACAAAAACATCTTTTAATTAAAAACACACTACTACGAAGAGAACAGCATGTGCCTTTGTAGCAGGAAATTAAAATTTCAGGAAAGGTAAAAAAGACTTTCCTGCCTCTTATAGATTTCAGACAAAGATTCCTCACAACAATAAGCTGAGAGGTTTTCTGTTTGTTGCCAGGTACAGTGATGGCCCAAAGCCATCTTTCTAGCTGGCCAGCACTTGCTTTAGGAGGAAAAAAGACAAAACAAAACAAAACCAAGAAAACACCAAAGAAAACATACTACAAGGTTTCCAGAGAAAGACACAGAGCTTGTTTTGTTTCAATAAAGACTAAACATACTCCGGCTCAATAAAGGGAGAATAGTGCATTTCCAACCCCATAAGGGTAGATTGTCACACAAGACCGTAAGCCATTACAAATACCCAGGTACTCTTAAAAAAAAGGAATCATTTAAAAAGCCAAAACCCAACCAGGAAACAAGAACAAATTTAGTTTGCCCTTGTCAGGCCCACCCATGTTGTCAGACGCTGTGAGTGACCTGCCAAGTGAACAGCCTTCACTTGTCACTGTCCCAGCCGGGATGCCTCGGGGTGGCCTTCCCACAGCAAAAAATACAACCACCAACCAAAGAACTTCCCTTGGGAACCAAGTCACGCGCTTTCCTTTGACAGCCACTAAAAAGCCCAATTGCGATGAAACTGGATGGGATTAAACGACTTGGGAGCAAAGGGAGGACCAGCTTTTTGACCTGTTTCCACTGAGATTTTGCTGAAACGCTGGTCCCGCGAGAAAGTTACCTGTATGAGATGCCCCCATGTCCTCTGTGACTGAAATAAAACACAGGGGAAAAAAAACACGAGCATCAGCAGAGTCACCCCACCTTCCTACAAAACCTGAGGTGACCGAGAGGCTGGGGGTGCTCTCAGTCACCCCGGGGGGCTGTTGTCACCTCGGGCTGTGAGGGGGGCAAGCCCCGCTGTGGCTCTTCGGCCTCCGGGGCCTCCAGAAGCCGCCCCGCTGGCCCTGACAGCGGCCCCCAGCCCTCCCGGCAGCGGTCCCGGGGGTCCCTTCCTCAGGGGCGGCGCGGAGGAGGAGAAGGCCCCTCTCCCGGCCGCCCGCCCCGCCGCCGCCGCCTNCGCTCCCGCCTCCCGGAGGGCCCGGGTTCGAAACCCGCTAGGGGCAGCTCCTCGGGCGAGGCGGGGCCTGGAACACAACATCTGGCCCCATCCTCACAGGAGAAGGGGCGTTAGACCCCAGGGAGAAGTCGCTTTCCTTCCCCAGAAGTCAAGACTTCAAGGTTATTCTCTTTAAAACCAGCTTTATTTTGGTAATACACAAACCTGCTTGAAGTAACTGATTGATACCAGTTTTTATCATTACTGTTTCCTGCTCCACAGATTGGAGCTTCTTTATCCCTTAACGGTACTCCTAATAATACACATCATTGAAAAATCAGGGCTATGAGGGAGAACACACTGAGAAATGCCACAACGGCATCCCTGGCTCAAAGATCTGCTGAAAAGAGGAGGGCATCTCCGCTGGAGACACGTTTCACACCACCTGTAACAGGCAGTGGTGTCCCCTCGCACGTCACTCCTCATTCATGACCTTTCTCTCTAACCACTATGAAATAAACCCAAAATTTCATAAGAAACATTTTAGTTCTGGAGCTGCCATCACTTCTCTGGCATAAGGAAGCATCAGCAACCTTAATCTGAGGTGAGTGACTTGCTTCTTTCACAGGTAATGCACACCACCGTCACCGTTTCAGTGTTTTGTGTGAAATTTGTGAATTTGTGTGGACTTTTCAAAGCTGGGCAGTCACAAGCACGGATGGAAAAGCAG
>VXBW01003776.1:221317-241427 GCA_013400375.1 Thinocorus orbignyianus
GCCTCGCCGAAGGCGCCGCGGCCCAGGGTGCGGATGGGGATGTAGTGCAGCTCCTCCTGCTCGCCGGGAAGGCTGCCACCGCCGCGGGAGCCGCCTCTGCCCGAGGACTCGCTGCCGAAGTCGGAGCTGATGGAGTCGCAGTGCCGCTCGTACTCGCCCAGCGACATGGCGGCGGCGCGGCCCGGCGGCGGCCCGGCTCCCCCTCAGCGCGGCCCGGNGGCAGTGGTGTCCCCTCGCACGTCACTCCTCATTCATGACCTTTCTCTCTAACCACTATGAAATAAACCCAAAATTTCATAAGAAACATTTTAGTTCTGGAGCTGCCATCACTTCTCTGGCATAAGGAAGCATCAGCAACCTTAATCTGAGGTGAGTGATTTGCTTCTTTCACAGGTAATGCACACCACCGTCACCGTTTCAGTGTTTTGTGTGAAATTTGTGAATTTGTGTGGACTTTTCAAGGCTGGGCAGTCACAAGCACGGATGGAAAAGCAGTTGAAGGACGGGGAATATTCACTTCAGGACAGGACATCCCACACTTACAGGAGACATGAGGACCTGAGACACAAATCCCTAAAGCCAGGCCCGGCAAATCCTGGTTATCTCATATCCCTCCACCTTGGGAAGACGCTTTGTTGCTCAGAGGATGCAAGGAACAAGGGGTTCCTTACAACTGGGTGAAGGTTAAAGAGCTGTTCAGCATTATATGCACCTGTTTTAAAATGAGTAACTTATCCATCAGAGTTTATTTGCTGAGCATCACAACTATTTCCTCACTGTTATTTCCATTGCAACTATTTCACAAGTTTCTTGTCCCTCCAAGCAGTAAAGACAGCGCACCAGTTTTAGAATAAAGGACCTTGTAGGAAATGAAAAAGCTCAGACATGTTCTGCTAAGGATCATCCACTCTCTCCGCTGCAAGGGAAGTACCTGGCAAAACATCATCTGGTAAATAATAATAGGGTTTTTAAAAAAATTTTGATGGCAAAATCACACAGAATCTGGAACAGTTGTAGAAAACCAGAAGCATAATTGAAAAAGTTAATCTTTTCTGACTTGAAAGGTAGAGTTATCTTGCCCATTATCATCTATGCTATCCCACAAATTCTTCCATAAAATGATCACAGTAGTAGCTACAATCAGATTTAGCTACCCTGTGGTGTTGCATTTACTACGCTTTAGAAAGCAGGGCAGTAATTTTCACAGCAAGACACCCCTAAGGGAAGTAACAGCTGCTGCCCACTCAGGTTTATTGGAATATGACTGAAGAATATACACCCGACTTTACACTGAACTTTTTACTCAAGCATTTAAAAAGATAATACCATCTTGAGACAACGTGCCACTCTGCCTCTCGCGAAATCATTATGAAAGGATGAATTTGCATAAGGGTAGGGACACACTCATCTAAACTAAATCATGGCAAGGATCAGCCTCATTCAGAGATCTTGTTCACGGCTTTCAGAGTCAAGACAATGCGTTGATTATGTTGTTAACACACAGGCAGAGCCAGCTCACACTGAGAAGGAAGAAATGACATGGCATCTACATGGTTAATTATAATTAGGAAGACAACATCATGAGATTCCAGTTATACATGCGCAGCACATATCTTACACCTGGGGGAAGATTATCCAAACATTCAGGGGGAGGAATAAATGAACTAGCAGCTGGTATGGGGGAGAAAACCCTAGAGCATAAAGCTCTGCAGCAGGTCGGACCAGAGCTGCAATGGGGTACAGCTGGAAAACACAAGCACACCCTCCCCTCCGCTGTAGGAACAATGCCACCACGTAACCAAGAAAACCCAAGTTCACCTCATTACCATTCCAACAGAACCTTCTGCTGCAGTTTATGCAAAGATGACATGACACAACCCATCTAAAAGCTCAGGGAAAAGGTACCTCAGGAATATCAGCTACGAGAGGAAAATGAGGCAAGGAACAGGAAACCACAGAAGTGAGACTGAGCAAAGTGAGCATGGTTCTGTCATTGCCATTTTTGAGTAACAAGCCCCCAAAGGAGTTATTCAACATGTCCGTTTGTTGCAAAACCTGAAACAGAACAAGGCAGGTGGGTCTTTCAGGACACGGCAGCCTTCTCCAAAGGTGAGCTAAACAAACTATTCTCGTAGCTACCATCACTGGGCTGGACACTTGGAGACCACAGGTCCTCTGGCAGGCTGTCAGCACACTGGAAGTGCAGAAGCTAATGCGCCGCTTAAGGTGACTAACTACATGGATCTCTGGCAACAGGAGGAGTAATCGGGCATCACCTACTGCCTTTTTTCAGGAAGTTTAAGTCACTTTCAGCTGCAGCTGAAACAGAGCAGCTCCCAACTGCTGCCACTGCAAAGCAAACTAGGCTTCCTACAAACACTGCAGAGCAAATACAAGTATTTGAGTGCTGCAGCAAAAAGCTCAGGCTCACCCATTCCGGGTTTACAAAAAGGTCCAGTAAATGCCAACAGACAGCTTTTCTAAATCCTCTGCTCCTCCCACCTTCCTCAGAGAGAGGCAAGCCCACCAGAGCCACCAGCAGCGGTGGTTTGGGAGAGGAACAACAGAACAGGCCAATTTTTCAAGCGGAAAAGGGAAACAGACAAAACTACCAACCCTGAACTCTCAGAGTCTTCACCAGCCCCAACTTTTGTTCTGCTGTGAAAGATGTATCCGTTGCAGGTTTGTGCTCCCTCCTTCCCAACAAGCCACTGTCAGTGTACAGGAAGTTCATTTCCCAGAGACTTTGTTCACTTAAGGGCAAGGCCATCTCAGCCACCTGAAAGACAAGTACAATAGAGGGACACAACTAAAGATAAAAGAGAAGCAGAAATACACCACATGAGCTGTCGGGGCTGAAGAGAGGACACGCTACTCTCCCAAACCTCTGCTGTAGGACTCTGGTCAGATGCACAGGCAGGAATCCCCTCATGATCTCGCCAACCAGTTACCAAATTGGTTTGAGTTGAAAGTCCTTGCTTTGCCAGTTAAGAGGCAAAATGGGTGTTGTGCATTTGGATTATTTCTCACATACTGGAGTAACTTGTAAGAATTCAGCATCAGAGCAAGTAAATTGCTCACCCCCTCCCAGTGCACGCATTCGGCAGCTGCAACAAGCGCTTTGCCCACATTAGCAGAGCAAGGGTGGGGGTGATACATGAAGATATACCTGACTTAGGAATGCTCACGCGCTGTGTTAAATAGTGTGATAATTAAGTCGTTAGTCACATTGACAAGTGGGTGGAAGAGGCTGGAAACGTCTGATGCAGTTTGCTACAGGCGATTATAGATTCACCAGCGATGCATCTGTCACACGCAAAGATGGGCTTACACCCAAAAATCTGCAACAGCTCAACTTTACCCCATTTCCCAGAAGTAAAACAGAAGGAAGACACCAGCTCGGCATCCAAGTGCTGTGCAACAGCCCAGACCCACTGCCAACCTACCGCATGAGAACAGCTGTACAATTTCACACACTCAAATATTCATCCAGGCAAGAACTTGCAGTAGCAGCTAATCCCTATCCAAACATCTGGGAACTTCCCTTCTTGAAATTCTCCCTGATAATATTAACTAGTTATGTAACACTTAATGTGTCCCCGGTCCTGTTACATGATGTACCTCACTTGGATACTACATGACCGAAGGCTCCCAGCTTCAGCAGAAGATTCGACAGCATTTCGGTAAATACCTAACCACTCTCTTCACCAAGCGTCTGCCACTCACATAGGACCTACTCATCTTGGCAACAATTTAAAACTTCCTCTAAAGCACAAAACTGAAAGTAATTCCCTTTGTATCAATGAACTAAATTTTACATGGGAGCAGCCGGTGAAAAACTGGTTCTTGCATTCTAGAGCACCAGCCCCGTTTCACCATCAGTCTCAAAATGTTGGGGGATGTTATTAGGAAGGGACAGGAAAAAAAGGCAGCAAATGGTAACCTGTATAGAGATATCTCACTTGCTGTGCTGATCCCACTCCGCAGAGAAGCCTGTGCAGCTTTTGTCCAGAATTCTCAAATTCTTTAGAAATTAACTGTTGCCAGAGAAACCCAAAGGCTTGCAGGGGCGTCTGTACTTGCTGCTTCCTGCGATGGGCCAGCTTGCAGGAAGCCGGTAGGAAGGCACACAAAGAGGACAAGACTCACACGGATAACTGAGGTGGGTTGTTTTTCCCCAAAGAAATTTTATTTGAGAAAGTTGACAAAAATCCCCCAACCAGTCATTACAGGTAAATCCATACCAGCCCCCCACACCTGCTCCCCAGTAACCATACTGGTACAGTGAAGATCAAAACACAACACCAGAATGATGACAGTGTAACAGTCACCTGGGGAACTTCAGGCCTCACCACCATTTTTTAAGATAAAAGTATCTTTTACTCAGGTAAGGACAGGGAGAGGATATCAAAACAAACAAGACTGGAAAAGCCCATTTCTTTTACTGTTTTTTTCAAGTTATATAAAAACAAAAGCAAAACCTTAACAGATCTACAGGCTTCAAACTGTAGGACCTAAAACTACCTTCAAATGACTTCTGGAATTCAGTCCTGTGGCATCACCGCTGTTCTGCACTGTAACAGCTTTCAAAAACGTACAAGGATAAAATGGATGCAAGGGCAGAGGAGTGGACTTGAGTTCTTAATATGGCTTTATCACAAAAGAAACAAATTAAAAGCAATCAAAGCATTCGTCAGTGGAACTAACAACTCCAGGAACTTGGCAATGGCGGAAGGGAGGCAAAGTACTAATGTATTTAGATGACTGGAAGTCATCTTTTCATCCTCTTTCCCCATTGCCTCATCTTGGACAACCGTTTCCTTCCCAGCAATAGATCAGATTCAGGTCAGAAGTTATAAAACCATGCTTTTTTTCAAAATGGTAAGCCAGGCCCAGGGCCATGACAACCCCTTCTCTAGCCAGAAGTGTCTAGGCACATGACACCAGAATGCTGCGCCGCTGAACCATTTGCTCTGAGGGAATGCAGAGTAGGTGAGAGAATTTTAATCACAGCCTAAAAACTGCAGCAGGTAAGTGCAGGATATTAAGCTGCCTGTTTTTTCTCAGCCTGGCTTATTTAACATCATGTTATCTGGATGGCTGAGAAACGACAAGAAGCTGCTTACTCGCTCTGTAGTTCTGTATAGGAGAATCACAACTTCGCTGAGGGCACGGTTCAGACTCTCCCCAGATGTAGAATTAGCCTATCCCTACCTTGTCCTGCTTTTTTGAGTTCATCCACATTCTTCCAACTCCTCTGCCAACCTGCAAAGCATCCCTTGCACCCTCAGACCTCAACGCAAGGTATAGAACCTCATGCTTCGCATGAGCAGCAGCACACCTTGCTTTGAGGTCTCAGAAAATGAGATTCAGCCAACTGCCTGCTGGACAAATACTACAGTCTTAGATGAAAAAAGTCTCCTGCTCAATGTAAAACCAAGTTTCCTAGCTTAACCTGCTCCTATGTGCTCTGTGACTGTATCTGACTGAGGCCTCCTGTCTGCACAAAAGGCCATCCCTGACTAAGGCTTTCAGGAAAACTGCTGCATCATTTCCAAATCCAAGACAAACACATGGACCAAGGGCAGGACCAAGACTGGACAGCTTACTTGAGCAAAGCAGGCTTCTCCTTCTCTAGCTCCAACACCTTCCTGAGCCCTCCTTCCAAGGCTCCCCTTCCTCCAGGCTGAACCGCCGTATGCTCAAAGACCCTGACCAGTCAGCACAAAGACACCAGCTCCCACAGGGAGAAACACAGAAGTCCACAACAGGGACCAAACCTTGGACCTCCCTCTAACCTCAGGCCCTGCTGGAATGATGAATCCTATTGCTTTGCACTCACCTCCGTTTGCAGGAGGCTCAGATCCCAGCCAGTCAGAGCAGGGAAGTCCCCGCTCTGCCCCAGTGCTTGCTGTGCGGCACCCACAGAGCTCAGCAGGGTCAGAGTGGCTCACAGTAACACTACAGTCACAGACAGATGGGAGACATCATCAAGCCAAGATTATAAAAGGAGAACAGACAGCGCAAAAACTTGATGCAGCTGTCATGGAAATGTCTTTTTTTATTATTATTATTATTTAATCGCTGCCCCAGGAATCCCCCAACCCATTACAACCTCCCCCACCCTCAACATCCAAGAGGATTTCACAAGTCCCCCGTTGCCTCCACTATTTAGGTTCCCCTCCTCCTTCAGGGTCCAAGTTCCTGCAGAAAAGCTTCAGTCAGCAGGTGTCATCCATGAGATGGCTCCAGGGGGCCATGGCTGGGTCCCAGCGGTGTCCAGCTGGGTCTGAGAGGAGGGGGAGGAAGACTTGCTCCTTTACTCAATCAGTTTCTTGGCCTTGAAGAAGCGACGCAGGTAGAAAACCTGCCAGGTGGCCAGTCCGATGAGACAGCACATGGAGAAAATGCTGAAGTACAGAACCCGGGTGTTTGTTGACTCTGAAACAGACAACAAACCATTGCACGGGAGTCTGGCATCACAGGATGCACCTCAAGAGGGCAAAGTTCCCAGGATCTTCTTTCCCCACCCCTGGGAAACTTCAAAGGCAAGATATCATACAGCATGAAGGCAAGGGCACCCAAGCACCAGTGGTGCTTGAGAATAAAAGCAGAGGGAACAACAAGAAGGATAATGAGAGGAAACAAGGCGAAACTGTGATTAATGGGCAACATTAAATGGTTCAGAGTAATTCATATTAGGAGTGGAGACAGAAAAAAATTATTTCTAGAGATGGGACACACAAGACTGATTGCTTTGGGGGAGAGAAGTATCAGCATGTTTCCCTTACTAGGAACAGAACGGGCAGAGACTGCTATAATTGCTTGATCTCCAAATGCTGCCCTAACAACATGTTCTGCAGAAGGGGTCTCAGAGCTCCATCCCTCTGAAGGAGCACACAGCCTCTTACCATTTGTGTCCCTCATCTCCTCTTCTCGTTTCTTCATGTAGGCAAAATCATTAACGATGGACTCTGAAAGGTCTTCCAGGCGCCTCAATTCCACTTCCAGAGGCTTCAACTTCTCCACTTTCGCAATCTAGAAAACAGAAGAGTCAGGCAATCACTGAGCCAAACCCAAAAGCTCCCACGTGGGTTTCTGCTGCCAGTTTGATCCACTCCTCCTCACATAGTACAGATCTGGGGCATCCTTCCCCCAGGGAACCACCTCTACAAGCCAGAAACTACCATTGCATAAAACACTATCACTTCTCCCACCTGTTCTCTGAAATACACTTTCCTACTACCCCTCCTACACAACGGAGGAGCGCTGTGTGCATACAAGCACATTTCTTCCTTATTCGGCCTAATGTTAACTTACTCTCAGTAGGTTTCTGAGGAGTGGGTAGAAGAGTTTGCCACGTGACTACACCTCCAGTGACTAGAAGTCACAGACTGAGATGGAGGTGACTAACTTACATACGCACACAACACAGTTCTACAGGCACACGGGGAATTAGCACCAAGACTCACTCTGCCAACGGTTGCTACACGTCCCAAAAAGCCCAGGAAGCCCCATTCCCAGTATCAGTGGCCTCATCACACCCACAGGAGCTCAGGGCTTTTATCACTGAGACCTAATGGCCTCAAGGGTAGAATACAGAGGGAACAGAGAATGCATAGAACAAGAAAATGACTTCAGGCTGCAACAGGGTAGGTTTAGACTGGCCATTAGGAAAAAATTCTTCACAGAAAGAGTGGTCAGACACTGGAACAGGGTGCCCAGGGAGGTGGTTGAGTCACCACCCCTGAATGTGTTTAAGAGTCGTTTAGATGTGGTGCTGTGGGATATGGTGTAGGGGAGAACTTTGCAGAGTGGGGCTGATGCTTGGACTCGATGATCCCAAGGGCCGTTTCCAACCGGAATGATTCTATGATAATAGGGTCTCGGCAGGGACGGGGCAGCTCCGGAGTGCTCCACCTGCCTCCAGCCACCAGGTGACGCTGCGGGAGCACTGACGGGACCGGCTGCCTCCGAGGCAGCTGGAAAGCAGCAGCAAAACACTCTTCTCTCATAAAAGCTGGTTTTATAGGAAATAATTTTTGTGCAGAACACGCAACCAACGGTCCCACAAGTCACAGACTTGTATCCAAAAAGAAATATCCACAGGAAATTAAATTATCAAGCACAGTCCACAACAGCAACTATTTGAAGTTGAATGCGTAAACACAAGTCCCTGCTCCAGCCCTGGCTATAGCCTGACTACACGTTATGTAAAATCTGTGACACAAGGACATTACTCAAAGGATGCTAACTGCAATTCCTGCCACTGCTATGGCACAGGGCTTGGGTAACTCTGGTTCTTGCACAGAATTTGTCACTATTACCAAGGAGCGACAGGCCCCCCACCACAAAGGCCAGATGCCACATCCCCAGGCAAGGCAGCAGAAGGAAGATTAGCTACAGAAAACACAGGGAGCACCTGCAGCTTGCCACTGGTCTCACCACCACACAGGACTACTCAAACATCATCAACAGGACAACAAGGCACAAGGACAAGCAGGACAATATCCCTCAGTGGTCCAGGTGCCGAGAGGGTGCAGGCATCCCCAAAACGCCGCTTTCAGAGGCAGCTGTCTGGGTGTCAGAGCCCATTCGAAGAGACGCTCGTGACCACAGCAGTGGTAGCTAATCACCCATTTCACTGAAGGGTCCTCACGTGACACATATCCTGGCAAGCTGCAAGCCATCAAGCAGTCATCTGAGGATTTTTATGCTGAGGTGAGCTGTATATCACAGCTCTGCCAGCGCAGCAGTGCCAACTCCAAGTGCATTTGCAAGGAAGGGTAGGAAACAGCAGGTTAAACTCCTCCCGCTTTCCAGCCAATAGGTTACTGACAAAACCCTGTCACCTGGACACGTATCTGCCAGCAAAGCTTTCCTGAAAAACTGGCACCAGTGTAAGAGTGCCCTACGGCCCAGACTCCACTGATGCAGCTTAAGCAGCAGGTCTGTAACACATACAAGGTCTCAGGCAGCTCTACTGACAAGCCAACCCCACACTGACTGGTTCCATTTTCTTCCTGGAGGGTACTCTTCCCCATTCACAGAAGGCTACAAAGGTTCCACTGGGAAAAAAAAAAACAAAACAAAACAAAAAAACCCAAGGCTTGTCCACCATCCTGCATCCCTTCAGCTGCTCTTAATAGGCGTAGGTAGAAACATCTGACAACAGCTACTTTTAGTCCTGCATGTACTCTATCCTGGAACCTCTTTCATCCCTAGTGAAGCCAATATGCCCAGCTGCTCCAAGGGGTTTTGTAAACAGCTCACCAAACATCCATGATCGTGGAACACCATCGTACTAGAAGGAAAGTCTGGACTACCAGAACAGCCAAGACAACAACCCCACTGAACTTCTCAGGGGTCACTCAGAGATTTGTCAAAACCAACTCTCTTCCTAGCATAGAAAGAGACACGCTATAGCCAACAATAAGTTACTCCTCTCTACCCTAGAGAATTCAGCCACGACACTGCCACGCAGTTAGTTTTTCTAACTCAGCTCACTCTCCCAGTTGCTCTCCTCCAAGACTGTCTGGATCTATGAAAGGTTACAGAGCCACACCTGGACATCACCCCTCCTCCCACTGCATGCATCCATGCACGAGCAGAACAAGAGTCACTGATGCTGTCCAACTCCCTGCATCATAACTCCTTGCAGCAATTGAACAAGAAGAACTGACAGGTCACTGGTACCTTACAGCAGATGAACATCACAAGCAAAAGGCTCAAAAAGGCAGCAATTCCAGATGAGAACCCTGAGCAACAGTCCTCCCCTCTGAGGGCTTACACCAACCCGTCAAGTCAAGAACCCACAAATACTGCAGTAACCAGGGGAGAGGATGAAAAAAAAGAAAACACACTGCAAAGCAGTGTGGCTAAACATCTGTAGCAGCTGTACAAACAGTAAACCAGTTTGAGTCCTTTGCAGACAAGCTGCTCAACAAGGCTTGACACAATCTGCCACTCTGAGAGGCCCTCGCAATTCAAGGATGCTTACCAGTGCTGCCAAGGTCTACACCTAGCATCACGTGGGACTGCAAGTCTACATTCTTCTTTTCCCATGCTTGCCCATGGGCCTTTTCTATCAGTCTAAGTACACTGATGACCATCATGGATACTTACTTTTATTGCCAGACAGTGGTATCAGTAAAACCAGTGAACAGGCAGACACACAGACATAAGAGAATCTTTTCCGCATAGGTACAATGCCTCCAGGTAGCACTACAGTGGCAATTCAGAGTATACTGTGGGGTTGTATCTAAAGAGATTCTGCAAAGGTAGTCACCCTAATCCCCCCAGTGACACTCTCACCAGTCATCCCGTAAGATTTCAACATCTTGTAATCCTTCTGTAGCTGGTGGCCTAATGACTGCTCTGCTCTTCCCCGACCCCAAGCACCTTTTACCCTCCATGCAGGATGTGCTCTAGACTAACTTAAGCAATGACTACTCTGCTTGTCCCCAACCTCAAGCACTTTCTTATTTTCCATGTAGGGTGCATTGTAGACCGACTTCAGCCACCCAGGAACAGCTAGCCCAAAGCTCAAAAGGATACAAGAACTCCTCGCATGTCCACCTCAGAAACTTGTTTGTTTTCTAACTGGCACCATACACAGCCTCCTCTGCTGTCCACTCTCCTCCATAACGCATCTCCCACACTGTTGTGCACAGGGGACACAGCAATCATTTGCAGGAATATTTCTCCACCCAAAACTGTCATTTTCTAAGGCACAGGCTCTGTGCTGGGGGCTGATTGACTCCAAATTCCAGTGAGCCATAGTAGCAGCCATCAAAATTCAGCATCCAAACAAGTCAGGAATGTCCCAGCCACAAAGCGGCTGCTATTCCACACAGCTGGCTCTTGGGTCTAAGAAAGCTATGTCCTCCTAAGATGGAAACATTTAGGCTCTATGCCTATTCGCAATGTCACAACTTCAAACCAAAAACCCATTTCACACCAGTGAATATTCTGCCAAACACCTTTACCCTGATACACTGCCAGCTCTTAGAAACGCCCAAATGCCATTTCAGGGCTGATGAGCCAGTACATCTTGCAGTGGGGAAGGTAAGAACAGTAACAACGTAACTCGACCTTTAGGAGAAGCTGATATTAACCTAAAAATACCCTCTGCTGCACAGGCTGGGGAAACTTCCCATCTCAGTCTCCTGTTGTCTCTAATGCCTGTGCCCAGAAGCTGGGTCACACTGTCCCAGCAAAGAAATCCACACATCAGGCTCCAGGTCCCAGAGTACAGAATTAATTTTAGCTGACGTTTGTCTTTTCCTTGGTCTTTTTTTCCTTTTTCTTTTTTTTTTTTTGTAATCCCCAACACACAAAGCTTCACTGGAATTGTGGGTTGCAGACAGGCTTTTACCACCGCTGGGAAAACAGCTTCCCATCAGGAGCCCCAGATCTACAAACGGCATCACGTGAGTGCTGGGAAAGGGGAGCCTGCAGCGCAGGCAGCCAGGGGACATACCTCCTCGTAGTTCTTTGCTTCAACTCCATGCTTCATATCCAGGATCACAAGCTGGTCCGGCATCCTCCCTGTTCCTGGAAGCATAATGAAAGGATTCATTGTGCGAAATGTTCAGTCTGCCAGGAAATCACCAGCTCTCCCCACCACTGAGGAAGAACTCACAACATCCCTCCCCTCCCTCCATGTCTGCAGCTAACTGCGGAGGCAGCACAGTCCAGCCTAAAAATACAGAGACTTCACAATAAATCCTGGCTGAAGGAGAGCCTCCCAAAGATAATGAGAACAAGCTGTAACTAAAAGTGCTAAGTGTGTGTAGGATGCAAATCACTCTAAAAACTGCAGAGGATTAGAAGATGAGTACCAGCTGCTATGAGACAGCCTAGCAAAAGGCAAGTCACCAGAGGGACAAATATTCAACTGGGAAGCCTACATTTCTCCTAGCAGGAAGTGCACCAGCAACTCATGAAGGTTACTGGGGTTCTAAACGATTTTACATTCAGAGGAGCAGAAGTTAAACTCCTCTAACTGAGGAATGTGGCATATGGCGACTACCGACCCTCACACGCTGCAGCATCCGCAGACGTGAAGGCAATGCCTTTCCCAGCCTGTCTTCTCGGGGAGGGAACAGCTCAGATGTTCCAGACCCACGCTGCTAATGCAAACCCCAAGAGGGCAGGAGGCTTCTGAAGCCGGGAAAACACCACTTCAGAGAACTGCCAGCTGGAGCCACACAAACAGTGAGTAGAAGGCCACAGTAGGAGAAAGCACAGTAGGTACCTTTTAAGGCTGTAGCCCCCCAGCTAGGGACACCTATGGCCAACAGCTTCTTTTAACTGCTACAAAGTGCCACGTTTGAGAACATTCAGGAGAGGAAAAACAATAAATATACAGAATAGGCATATAAGATACCCTAAAGAACACAGCACGTCAGCTGACTCAAGTATCATATTCTACTATACCACCCACCAAGGAAATGTCTGTACATAACACATGCCCAAATCCCAGCACTTTGGACCATACAGTTGTCCTCAGCAGGCTGCCAGTAAAACACAAGGTCTGAATTCACTTATACTATGAATTTTAGTCTTTATCCAGGAGCAAGTCCAACACTCACACTTTGCCTTAGGAGGCTGCCAGGTGGACATTCCCTCAGTCCACACACAAATTCAATGTGCAGGTTACACCAGGTCACTCCAGTCAGAGCTATAGAGATCCTCCACATCTTGAGTACAACATCCCCAAATTTCCTCTCTACCCACTTCAACACCAGAGTAGAACAACCTCCACCTACTGCTAGCAGACCACGGAATAACCTATGGACAAGAGGGTCCCTATCAACTACAAACTGTTTCTTAAATTTCCTGAGGAATACAGGAGCTCAAAACTCAATCTAGCTATGTAAGAACCCAATGAATAAATGAGAATTAGGATGGAACTTTTTGGTTTTCTTATAAAAGACCAGCTACTGTAAAAACCAACTGTAATCCCAAGAACTGTTCTTTAACAAACAGGCTGTATACAACCACCCAGTGCTCCTTTCTCCAGCCACAGGTTTTGACCGCTTACGCCATGCATGTAGCAGCACATCTGGAGACTGGCAGGTAGGACAGCCAACAGAAGCTGCAGAAGAAAAGTCAAAGCACACACTTCAGCGAGAGATTTTTGGTTTGTGGTTTTGGGTTTTTTTTTTAATGTTCTTTAAATTACAGCAACTTGGGTGGAGAGCTGGAGCTTCCAGGAAGAGATGAGAAAGATAAAAAGGCCAGTGAACAGGAGAACAGAACTGGAAGGGAGAGCTGCCAAGAGGCAGTAAGAAAGTAGAAAACTGAGAGCTGCTGGGAGCAGGGCTGGAAAGCAGACATTCCGCAAGATCTTAACATTATCAGGGACTGGCATGGAAAAATTCAAGCTGCTCTTCTACAAGTTTCCTGAGCCCAAGGCTCCCTTAACACTCATCAGACCCTCAGTAGCTCCCTGCCCCTCCTGCCGCCAGGGCTCACCAGAGCAGAATGGATCAGCAGCAAAGAGAAAACCAGCTGAGTCCCAGAGATCTGGAACTAAAACCAATACCTACATTCACCAGGAGGTCTTCAAGAGGTCATCTCTTCTAAGTACAGAACTGTTTCCTGGGAGATCAGGGGGGGATTCTAATTTGCAAAGTCAGTGGAAAACCAGGATGGCTGACCTGCACATCAAAAAAATTTTCCACAGGAATTCCAGAAAAAGTGAGCCATATCGCTCTTAAGGAAGTTCGGGAAGAGAAAGGTTTCAGAAGCAGCAGAGAGGTAAAGATTAGCACGTAGAAAGAATCCTACAGGGGAGCGTGCAGTGCCAGCCAGGCAGCTCTTCTCAGAGATTAGCATTTGGTGCAAGAGAAGGTGTGCCAGGGAACAGAGCACTGGTCAGGAAGACGAGACCTTTCCACCCTGGAAGAGGGGAAAAAGCCTGTCATGCAAACACCCATAGCTCCAAGAAGCACCCTAAGAATTCATCTACTCTGATAAGGTGGACCTAAATAGGATCCCCTTCTCACTTCCTCTTCCTCGTTTCTGTGGTTAAGGATTGAGAAATGCCAGTTGCTTAGATTCCTCAGGTCCCAACGGCTCTGGGCTTCCTCTACCAACAGTTTTTCTCTTCCAGTACTCCACCAACACCCTCCTTGGCTGCCACCCTGCAAGCCCTGACCACTCACTTGATGAGACTGTGAAAAAAAGAAAATCCCAACCTTTAAAGAAAAATATTGGGATAAAACAGTGCTTGGTCACTTCCCCCATTCCCATCCTGACCTTATAGAGGTCACTTCCTTGTGATGTGGCTACTTCCTCCACAATTACCTTAACCAAGTCCTGCAGGTGATCAAGTCTTGCAGTGCCACCTCCCTTTAATACTTCCTTGATTTCCAGAGTAGACATGGGAAATCTGGAGATAGATACTCATCACGCAGCATCGCTCTTTAGCAAGGAATTTGGGAGTATCTGGCTCCAAAAGGAAAACAGCAGCATGGGGATCCCCAAGGGGAAAGCCTCCAGCAAAGGATTCAGTTGCTTCATTGAACAGGTCTAGGTTTTTGGCACCTCAACACCCCACTGGCCACCAGGTAAGAGCTGCACTTCCAAACATTTTATCCTCATCAGTACTGGCAGCTTCAAAGCAAACTTGCAAAAATACAAAGGAGCCAGGGAATAAACATTTGGTACAACCAGAAGAGCTGTAAGGGGCTCAGTCTAGGCAAGAGACCTCTGATCACAGGGCTCTGAAATAAGAGTCTAGACACAACTAAAGAAAGAAGCCTTTCCCGCTTCACTGTGCGATCATGTGGAAGCTATGAAAGGATCTGTGGGACTGTCTGGAGACCTCCCAAATACCCAGGTGTTGGACAGTAAATAGCACGGATGACTCCCCAGATGAGTCACTAGTGCATGTCTCGATGCATTAAGGTGCATTTAAAAGCCCTACCTTTTGCAGTGAAATAAAAGGAAAATCCCAAGCATTTGGGGACACTGTCTTATCTGTAAAATACTATAGAAAACACATTACAAGCCAGATCCCTCCTAATCCCAGCAAAAAAAATAGCCTTCTCTTTCTGGAAAGTTCTATTCAACTTGCAGGCTATTTGTATCTTCTACATGGCGCACTATGAGCAAAACAGGCTGCCTTTCAGCAGATGTAAGGCACGCTACTAGTGACTGCTCTGTGAAACGCTCTGGTATCTTTCAGGATAACACCGAAGAAAAACCAGGTCCAGGGAGCAGAACTCTGACAGCGACCATGAAATGATGTGAGCGCCTGTGAACTCGCACGTGCTCGCACCACCGCAGAGACGAGAGCCCACGTGCTGGCTGCTTCGGTGCGTTCGTCCCGAAGCTGGGCCCAGGCACCCAAAGCAGCACATGCGTCACGCTCACAGGAAACGAGCCTCGGCACTCGTTAGGCAACCATCCCTGCAGCACAAATGCAAGACTGACATCCTGCTCATTTTCCCTTCCCTTTACTGACCACTTAAAGAGCAGCTGCAGGTGCAAACCAAGACCACATTTTCTGTACACACCCCCTAATCCTAGAAAATGGTTGCTAACCTCACACAGGACTGCTGCCAAGTACAGACTGTGGAGATGATGTTCCACCAAACAGGGAGAGATGATCAGTTGGAGAAAAAGACAGGGTCCTGGAGACGATGGCATCCTGCTGTGCCCTGACCCAACTGCAGAATGGGGAGAAGCATGACTGGGGAGGTGCAGTTTGCTCCCCAGTCCTGCTGCTCACTGCAGCTGACTTCTGTGGCAGGAACACGCGGCTTTCAGAGGAAACCCAAGCACTCTATGCACAGCCACAGAGGATGACTTAACTTCAAATGCAACACCAGCAGCAGAAATTCTGCAGTGCAACTGCCTGCAGCCTCCTGAAGATCAGCTTTAGAAGTGTTTTTTTGAGTTCTGCAGAGCACACTCAGGGTTGCTTTACCCGTACCCCCTAGTCCACACACCTATGTGAACTTGCTGGGAAGCTGGAAGCAGCCAACAGACCTTTCACTTCACTTACCCACAGGAAGCTTGCTCTCAAAACAGGCCTCAAACATATCATAGTCTTCAGTGGTGAAGGCAAATTTGCCTTTAGTGGCATCCTCCTTGGCATACAGGATATGCCCAGCTGAGTCAGTTATCTGTAAAAGAGACAACGAGGGTGAGGAACACATTGCTTTGCTGCCATGGCTCACGCCACCTGTGCTACCAGCATGAGTTCTCGTAGCATCATTCCCTTTGGAGCTGCAGTGCTCTCCTTCCAACAGTTTCCCTCTTTCCTCACAACTGTATAAACTCCTCTCTTCCTCATCCCCACACCAGGAGCTAACTAATTCTAACGGTAATTATTGACTCTAGATTAAACAAAAAAGAACCCTGCCAATAAAACCCAGTCAACCAACCAAAAAACCCCAAAACCACACCAATTCCTGTTCCTCCTATAACCTCTGAAAATAGACTACGTTTAGGAACTCTAGCTGAACCAAACTGCTATTCATTGCTGTCTTTTTGCAAGCAAAATTCATAAATTCCCATAGCAACAGAGATACAGAGAAGCTTTACGGGACAGAAAAAGATTCATTCCCCAGAAGATGAAATGCAGAAGGACACATCTCTTCCTCTAGAAATAAACCATCAGTGTGGCCCTGACCTATACAAGGTTTGGGTTCCAAAATCCACAGAAGTAGCCACTTCAGAGGACAATTCAGACAGACAGAATAATGACTGCTTTGCACTAAGTCTGCAAAAAACTGCAGAAGATCTACAAATATGCCTCAACAAAGAGCCAAAAAATGAAAGGACACACATTTCATGACGCCAATTTTAGAACCATTGTGCTCAATTAAAGGCTCCGTCCCAGCTGAAATGCTCTGACAGTGCAAAGGGGTGAAAAAAACTGAGTGCGTTACAGTGCTGTGTGAAAATCAACAGTGTGTGTGCCACTGGAATGCTTCCCAGTCTCCTTCAATTTTCTCCCTCGACATGTATGTCTGGAAGAGCATGGGTGCTAAATTTGCTAGGGGGTTTTGAAAGTCTTAGAGGTGAAGAGATTAAAAAGGTTGCAAACAATTTCAAGTTTCAATAAAACAGAAGTACATGGTTTGTAGTATGGAGAAGGTAAGTCAGATACTCTCCTTCACTCCATCTTACAACAGAAAAACAGCCTTGCTTCCTTGTACAAAGGCCATACAGAAGAGCTACGTACCCAAAATTGTTCTAAGGAAACACTCTTCTTTATTCTTACTAGAAGCCTTAATGAACTCCATGCCTCCAGATACCCTTGATGCCAGCAGCCTGCTGGACTCATGAGGACCTCCACGTGGATAATGACAGTTGCTACATTAAGCAGGAAAAGTTATAAAACACACAAATCCTCACGCCTCAGGATATAAACCATAGCAAGCAAGACTTTAGAAACAAGCTTCCTCTACATACAGATTATCCCATAATTGTCTGTTACGGGATTTGTTGTAGCTGCTCCTGCATCGTACGGTATTTGTCAGTGTCTGAGAACATCGAGGAGAGCTGCTCTGCTCTCCTCCTGTGCTGCAGTTCCTGCTCTGAGCTCTACCTGTGTTCAAGCAGCCAGCAGAGGAAAGCACGCCTGCGCAGCTGCCTTGCCTTCCCCCGGCCACAAGCCACCAGGCACAAGCCACCTCCAGCCTGGAAGCCACCAGACTACCGGAAGCACCCAGCTCACATCAGCAGGTCCTGCTGGAGTGCTGGACTGTCTGCCTGTGACCACGCAGACATGGTGTAAAAGCATGTGTTTTGGCCACCCCACGGTGCACTCTATTCAACAGAGTGCTCCTCATTAAGCAAGATGCTGGCCTCATCGGGCTGGTATTGTACAATCTGCACGTGGGGTTCTCCATCCCAAGAAGTGGTGACAAGAAGAGAATAAAGCAAGATCTCAAATGTCCCTATAATTTTAAGCACTGTTCCCTCAGGGCTTTGCAGACACCAGAGCTGATCTTTAGCTAGAGGGTATTATACAGCTTGATCCATTTTTGCCCTTTGAAACTCTAGCAACAGACTGCTCACGAACAGGATTCTGGACAGTAAAAGCTCTGCTATTCCACTTTCATCAAAACTGAATAGATTTACCCAAACCAACCAAACCCCTGTCCGTCCAGCCGGGCCTGCGGGGGCGGGAGAAGCTGCTAATAGCCCAGCCAGAACACTTGTGGGGGAGTTGACCTGAAAGGGATTTTTCATGCTGCACTAACGTTATTTACGGTAACGCAATCCCCCACAGACAGGGCATTGTTCGCCCTTGACAAACAGTCCCCCAAAAGGCCACCCTCGACAATGGGGCAGAGGCACGTGGCCAGGCCAAGGCAAGACCTCAGCCGTGCCGATGCCACCCCTCAGCAGCCAGCTGGCAGAGCCCCCAGATTCCTCCAAAACAGAGGGTGCCATTGTTAGCACCCACGTGTCACACGAACAGATCTTAGCTCACCAGCAGAAATGACCCGAGCCCAGCCAGGATTAATCATCAACCACTCAAGTTCGGTGGCCCGATCCAGGGGACCAAGGCGGGCCACCCAGTGCAGAAGCAGCGAGACCACCTATATAGTGTCTCAAACTAACTTCTGCCCAACAATCTTAGACACAAAGAAGATGGGGAGACTTAGATTAGATACTAGAAATAAATTCTTTCCTGTGAGGGTGGTGAGGCACTGGAACAGGTTGCCCAGAGAAGCTGTGGCTGCTCCATCCCTGGAAGTGTTCAAGGCCAGGCTGGACGGGGCTGTGAGCAACCTGCTCTAGTGGGAGGTGTCCCTGCCCATGGCAATGGGTCTGGAACCTGATGATCTTTAAGGCCCCTTCCAACTCAAACCATTCTATGATTCTATAAGTGTGCACCTGACAGTGTGGCTACAGGACTTCCAACAGGTCCAGCGTGTTGGGAGGCCACAACAGGCCTGAACAGTAAGAAGGAAAGCAAGAACTGTATAGATTATTTGCCCTTTGTAGCTTTTCAAACAAGTACAGGACTTAATTTTATTTTTGTTTTACAGTTCCAGTGAAACACAACTTCGAAGAGCAGTCAGTCCTACCTGGATACCAGCTTCTGCAGTAAAGCCAGGCTAAGACTCAAATGTGGGATTCACTGCTTCACCACCTCCCTAGACATGTCCTCTGTCATAAAACTGAGTTTTGGAAAAGACTGAGAGGCCAGCTGACCTAAGAGCAGGTAACTAGAGAACCAGCAGGAGGCTCGATCCCCAAGCGGTAAGAGACAGATGGGAAGAGGGCACTCCATCTGAAACGTGCACCTCACACCAGGCAAATAGAACAGCAACTTTTTCAAGTGTTAAATTTGCTCATCTATACACAAAAAAGTCTCCTCTTACAAATAATGTAAGAACAACAGAAGAAGATATTAAAAAAAAAAAAAAAAGGACTCCAGAAAAAGCTTTTTCTATCTATAACTAAACTTGGCTGCCAATGGCCCAAAGCCTTCAGGTGCCTTTTGGCAGATGCTGGAAGGGCAATGCGATTTGAAGAGATCTCAAATACTCACTGAACACCACCGAGTTCACACAACGTGGAACAGACCACCTTGTCTGTTTGCTTGCTTACTTTTGAAGCCTTTAGAGCTTAAGCAGAAATGGGAAAAAAACAAAAAAGTTAAGAACTCGTTACGTAGCAATAGGTCTCAATCAGCCACTTGGGAAATTTGGAGACAGGTGAGGGAAGGCAGAGTGCGGACAGAACCGAAGCGACGCTGTTCAAGCTACTCGTCACACAGGTGTGTACTCACACATATTCTCCCTCATTCCCTAAAGATCCTTTAGGAGCATTTTATTTCCCCATCTCTGGAACGAACCCCTGCCTCCCTAAAACCCAGGCGAGCTGCCACCAGACCAAGAGCTGCTTTGCCTGTCTGAGAAAACCCCTCAGGGCCCTCACCTTGCGCTTTCCCTGGGGCCCCCACGCTCCATCCCGCTCCGCCAGGGCCCTACGCGGGGAGGGAACCCTCGGGAAAGCCACGTCACCCTAATTCTTTCCTCCTTAACGTGATGCCAGTAGGATTAGGGCGGCCTTATCGCAGCGGCCCCGTCCCGACGGAGGCCGTATAATCCGCACAACGAATTATACG
>VXBW01003776.1:241719-265969 GCA_013400375.1 Thinocorus orbignyianus
GAGGGGCGGCGGGGACCCACGCAGGGGAACGGTGCGGGGATGGGGGCGGGGATGTGCGTGGGGTGTGTGTGTGTCCTGGGATGTGTGTGGGGTGTGTGCGTGTTCGGTGGCCTCCTGGGACCGGTACCGGCTCCGGGTGGACCTCCTGGAGTTGGTACCTTCGAGCAAGCTCTTTGGTTATTTGATAAACCATTCCTTAAGTGATTAGTTCGTTAATTGGTTAACGTAGTTCGTTAATAACGAGCAATAATCGGTTAATAATTTCGTCCGTTAAATCACAGAATCTCATAATTTTCACGGTTGGAAGGGAGCTGTGGGATCATTGAGCCCAACCATACACACACCCCAAAAAAAACCCAAAACAAAGCCATAAAAAACTGAACCCCCCAAAACAAATCACAGAATCTCATAATTTTCATGGTTGGAAGGCACAAGTGAGATTATTGAGTCCAACCGTACACGCACCCAAACAAAAAGAAAACCAAACCCACAAAAAAAACCAAACCCCAGGAAACAAATCACGGAATCTCATTATTTTCATGGTTGGAAGGCACAAGTGAGATTATTGAGTTCAACCGTACACACACCCAGAAAATACCAAAAAACAAACCCACAAAAAAACGAACCCCACAAAACAAATCACAGAATTTTCATGCTTGGAAGGGGCCTCTGAGATCAACCATACACACACACACACACAAACAAAGAAACACCCCACAAAAAAAACACAACCCCACAAAACAAATGGCCCAACTCAACAATCTCGGCCACTAGAGCACGCCCTGAAGTGCCACATCTACACATTTCTCAGATACCTCCAGGGATGGTGCCTCCACCAGCTCCCTGGGCAGGCTGTTCCAGTGCCTGACCACCCTCTCAGGCAGGCATCCTTCCCACTATCTAATCTAAACCTCCCCTGCTGCATCTTCAGACCATTTCCTCTGGTCCTGTCACTATTCACTAGGGAGAAGAGGCCAACAGCCACCTCTCTACAACCTCCTTTCAGGTAGCTGTAGAGGGCAATGAGGTCTCCTCTCAGCCTCCTCTTCTCCATACTAAACATGCCCAGTTCCCTCAGCCTCTCCACGTAAGACTTGTTCTCTAGAACAAAATGAAAAAAACGATAAATAAATAAATAAATAAATACGGTCCAAATGTGCTTAAATCCAGAGAAACATACCGAGGATGGACAAGCAGTCTGAATGTCCTAGAGCTTTCTGCAGAAGGTGTGTGTGCTGCTTAATTATTGCTTTTTAACATTTCTGAGTCACTCTCTCAGAATCACAGAATGATCTGGGGTTTGAAGGGACCTCTGAAGATCATTCAGTCCAACTCCCTGCCAAGGCAAGTCCACCCAGAGCAGGTTCACAGGAACGTGTCCAGACGGGTTTTGAATGTCTCCAGAGATGGAGACTCCACCACCTCTCTGGGTAGCCTGTTCCAGTGCTTTGCCACCCTCAAAGTGAAGAAGTTCCTCCTCGTGTTTAGCTGGAACTTCTTGTCTTCAAGTTTGTGTCCATTTCCTCTCATCCTCTTCAGCCAAGAAAATTTAGTTCTATCAGATGTCTGACTTCTCTGGATCAGCATCCTGCATATACGATAGCGGCAGAACTATGCAAGTGGTTTTGAAGGCAAATAAAATTATGATGATTTTTAAAGGTACTCAGAGGGTTATTTTTTCTCTCCCTTTCCACCATATGCTCCACTCTACCTTTTTCTTTTTTTTCCTCTTGCTTTATTCTACCATTTAGGAAAATAGCATTAAATAACCTGCCACACAGCTTTGGACTGCTGCTTCCCCTGGCACAAGGCCACCAGTGTCTCTCCCTTCCCAGCTCTCCCTTCCCAGGCCAGCCGTGGGGACAACAGGGACCAGGGAAAACACGCATGAGTGGGAGAAGCAGCCTGCTTGGGTGTCTTGAGGCATAAGGAAGGTGGGGAGAAAGAAATGCATAGTAAAATTGCTAGAAAGTAAAAAACGCACTTTTATTAAAAGCGTGAGTTAGCGTGAGTTAAAAAGAAAGGAAAAAATTACACCATCGTTTCACTTTTATGTCTTGAACACCACCGGTCCTCGCTTGTTGGGCAAAACATGTCTGTGATGACAATCAGAGATCAGGAATTGGTACAAACTTCAACCTTAAGAGGCTTAAACCAGCAAATTGAATTCCTGGATGTTCCTGCGGAGGTCGAGATGGGCCAGGCCATGGCCAGAGCATTTCAAGGGTCAGCTGTGTGCTCTCACATCCTCCTGCTTGTATCTACCAAGAAAATGCAAGCAGGCCCACTCTGTGAAGGAAGGGAAACTAAGCCCAACTGGACAGTGATCACTGACCTTCTTGCCTGGAGGGAAATAAAGAGAACTCTCACACAAAAACCCCTCCCAACACTAGACCTTTGCCCTTTATTTACATGGCATTTTTGAGAAACATCCTTTTCCATAGCAGAGCACATATCTTTTAAGTGAAGGTCGACTGTGCTTAAATATTCAGTCCATTGCTTCACTTTAAGCTCCAGTTTATTGTTTGAAATTGGGCTAATGGTCACTTGTTTCACATTTCAATACATCTTTATTTCTCTAATCAGCTCACAAACCTTTCCTTATTTGGACAATTAAATTATTTGGAAGCTTAACTTTAACAAAACAAATATTTAGCTCTTTCTGTAATATGTCAAAGTGTATTTGCACAATGAAAACATTCTTTCCATTGCAGCACTTAAGGCAGAAATAGGCATTATTTCACAAGCTTTAAGAAACGTAGATTCCTAGAGTCTGAATATATGGAATGTTGTAACATTGTGACACAAAATTCCTGATGAAACATGCACAGCACGACTGTGCAGAACATTCCTCGTGCCAGTGATATGTACCCAGCCTTCCAGCACATTTGAAACATTCAATGATGCCTTATTTTCTGGGGCAAATATCAGAGAAAGCGGCTCATTCATGGTAAGGTAGCCTCATTTTCTAAAATCAAAGTGTGAAGTCAGCCATCGAAGTGCAAATATATAACTGACTACAATCCCTTCCTATTGTGGCCATTTTGTCACCGTACATTTTTAGATGGGTTACATTTAGGACCAACAAATTTATTTCTGTTGTAGTCTTCTCTTGTGTGGATGCGTTACGTGGGAAACTGCCACGCAGGCAAGTTCGGATCTAATTACAAAAGCCCATCAGAGACGCTGTAGTGCTTCAGCATGTTGTGAAAGAGAGTAGCACTGAGCTGGTCTCCTCACAATCCCCAGCTTTTCACTCTTTAAAGCACCGAAGCAGGCAATGGGGCAACTCTTGAGCATGCAAAGCAACTTCTAGCAGAGGGAGAGCATTTGAAGGTTCTTTCAGCTGCAGGTTTAGAAATAACAGTCGTGCAGGGACATGCCTTAATCTTTCCTCACAGTGGAATGAAAGGCTTCCTGTAATTCCGAAACACTTAACAGAGAAGAGGAGACTGATAACTTGTTACACAACTGTGGAGATGAAGTGATGACCCATTTCAACCTGATCTGCTGTTAGGCATTGTGGGAGCTCGGCAATTACCTGGGAGCAGGTATTTGTTCTCGCTGCCACTAATCCTTGGACAGATGGGTGTATCCCCAAATTAAATATCACCCTGTCATCCGCCAATCGTGATACATTGCCAAAACTTTAACCATTTTGGTTCCTCTGTACTTTTTATAATTCCAAGTACCCCTAATGCAGTTTTGCTGCTGTCTTGAAAATAATGAAGAGAGCAATGAGTTATTCAGCTTTTAACAACTCCGTGTTATCAAAGGAGCACTGGAAACCTTGGAGTATCTCTGTAGCCGTTTGAGGCAGCAATGACCACTGAGGAAAATACGCCCTTTCCCCCCAGCTTTCTAGTATTTTCCCAGCTGATGAAGCAGTTCACAGAGTGTTGGGAGTAGTCAATTTTTGCTATACCAAAATGTGTCTTTTATCCATGGTAAATGGCAGAAAACAACACTAATTTTCTATCTCCATGAAACAATGTGTATGAATGTGTGTGAATGATGTAATTAGACTTTTATTTTTTTCTGTTTCTTCATCAGCTGCTGTGGCATTTCTGCATTTTCTTCTTTTAGACAATAAAACATGGAAAAAATTTTCTTCTTAAAAACCATTCTTAGGCTTACTTTTATGTTCTAATCCTTTTTGCATTCTGCCTTGTACCTGCCAATCCACTACAAGCTACTGAGAAATTTCTATAAAAACTACATGTGCTTTACGATGCTAATTGCTGTTTTTACTAACCATGCAAAATTATTCATCTGCTTCTTCTGGAAAGCGCCAGGCCTCTTCTTTTAAGTAGCTATATTGGAACTCCTTGCTAGGATATGACCATCACAGCCACCATCGTGATCACAATCCAGATAGGGAAATTATTCAATCGACTAAATGCAAATCAGCGGCTAAATAGCCATAAAACAGCATTGCATTGCTCTGCCTCCCCTGTCATCTGCCCCACAGACCCCAGGCACTGTGTGCTGGCTGTGTAGTTAAAATACACACTGCTTGGATAAGATAATAGCCTTTCAACATCAAGAAGGTGATTCTAGCTGCATTTTGTTCGAGGACATGAGCTATTGTTACAATACGTTTACACATACCTGTTTCCATTTCACCCAGTGACTAGAGTTATTTCTACCTAAAGTAATGATGGGGAAGCTTGGGCTTAAAATCGGGAAAAAAAAGGTCAACTGGTTTTGCTTGAAATCAAGTGTGTGGGGCTTAATCTAAAGCATGAGTTCAATTAGGGAAATGAAACACCCTTCATCACTGATAGCCCAAGTTCAATTGCGCACAAACCACTTTGAGGAAGCGAGCATCAACGATCCTCTCCTCTCCTCTCCTCTCCTCTCCTCTCCTCTCCTCTCCTCTCCNGTGCTTTCCCTGCTGGCAGGCAAGTTTTTGGCTTTCAAGCAATAGCCAGGGAGCAGGCTGGCAAGGCTCCCTCCCATTTCCTGGAGGACAATCTTCAGTTCCCAGCAGCTTTCACCTGCTGCCCTCCTGGAGCTCAAAGGGAGCCAGTTCTCCTTTCCATTCCTAAGAGGTGGTGGCTCCAGCCAAAGCCCTGCTTCTCTTCCAGCCCTGGCAGTGAGCACCGCGTGAGCTCCCCAGAGGCAGAGCTCCCCATGGTCTCTCCTGCTCCCTGGCAGCTGTGTTGTGGTGGACTTCCCAGTGTTGTAGAAAAAGTTAGCTGAAACTTGGAGGTTCAACATTAACAACAACTAGAGTAGGCAAAGCCTATAGATAGTGGCATCCGAATGGTAACAAACATATTACAACATTCCATATAAATAACTACAGGATCAGGCAAAACCAGCCTGGGATATGAGGTCATGTTATATAAGGGGATGCCCACTTAGCAACCACTTAATAACGAAACAGCACATAAATCAAACCCGTAAAAAAGGAGAATGACCCCAGACTTTAACATTCCTATTGCTGAAGGGTGGAGTCCTGAGTAACTTGCTCTGAGCAATCCTACTTTAGTGGGGGAGTTGGACTAGATGATCTCTAGAGGTCCCTTTCAACTCTGACAATTCTGTGATTCCATGATATTGGTCCAAACTACGGCATGAGGGGTGGGGAGCTTGGATTGTAAGGGTGTAATTGCTCAGGGATATTTTTGTTCGGGCTCGCTCTTCAGAGGTGCCCAGCTCAAGTTGTAGCACTACTCCAGCCTGAGTTGTTATTAATAACAAGTACTTTTCATAAAGTAATTTCTCTTTCAGCTCATGTGGAAACCTGGAGCTGAACACTGTTGTGGTACTGGCATGCATAATTTCCATAACACCAGCAAACACCGATAAAGAGAAAATTCCACCCTCTGCAAGAAGCAGCTGGCTTGTTACCTCCTCTCACCCTCCCCCAGCCCCTGCCCTGTCCTCCTCTGACCTCTGTGAAAAATGTGACTTTGCTCAGGGAGGGTAAGAAATTGCTGTTTACACAGGCTTTCACAAAGCTCTACAAATGTTGTATGCAATTTTGTTACCTAAGTTACAACTGGGGGAAAAAAAAAAAACAAAACAACAAAAACCAACAAAACGCTTGGGGTACGGTCATGTCCTAACAGGCAAAAAAAATAAAATATCTCAAATGTTAAGTTATACCATCTTTTTTCTTTTGATTGTGAAATTCAGTGTGAGCTCAGGACAACACAGAAGAGAGTACATTTCAAGGTTTGGGGCCTAACTTTAAAGTTACTTTTCCTTAAAAGATTAGAGTTCAGATCCATTTGATCTAACGTCCATCTCTGCATGTGATGGGGCATGTGATGGTTGCTTCCCCTTTCCAAGCAATGGAGAGAAAAAGGTTGTTCTAGAGAGAAGGTTGTCTTGTCCTGAACTAGACATCTAAGTCTGATGAGGTATATCCCACCTCGGGTTTCTTCAAACTGAATTTATGCTGAAATTGAGATCTAATCAGCAGATATATTGTGTATTGCTGTTCTGTAAGAGTCTGACTGAGCAGTCTCCTCACCCATGAAACAAATGAGTAAAACAGAGAGGTAATGCCAATTTATAATGAGCAGCACCTTAAATAAGAGGCGGTTGGCCATGCTATGTCCACCTCCCTGCAGATCAGATGGAGTTCTCACTCACCTCATCCCTGTCAACTGCTGGACACCCCCAGACCAGCTCCTCCAGTGTCCTCTCTCTGAGAATGGCTAGTGATAGACATGTCAGAGGAGAATGGGGAAACCGACAGCAGAAAGACAGGACATATTTACCCCATCACCAAATTTTTACTAGTCAGAGCTAGCTACTACCTCAGAAGAAGACTCACCATCCTTTTTAAAACAAGCACTGGCTTGCAAAAATCTGGATGTTCCTACCAGCCATATAAATTTCAATGCTTTTGAATATTGTTGAATTCTTGACAGAAATGCTTTCCAGACCCACCGTCCAATGTCTGTGAAGGTATTTCCTTAAATAAATTTCAGTTTTTCATAACTGCAAGCTTATCTGTCACAAAGGTGTCACAACCTCTGGTTGTGCCTGATGGGAACGTAGCCAAATCCACTCTGAAAGGAAAACGATTGCCCAAGCTGTGGGGAGATGGCGACTGAGAGAAATACGTGAGCAGGTATGACGAAAGAGTTGTCTATCAGTGTGTTCAAGAGGAACTCTTCCAAATGATCCCCACTTAAGGTGAGTTGTGACTTCAGTTGAGTCTTTAATGGAAATATTCTGAACTAAATTCTCAATGTAACTATCCAGAGAGACTTTCACTTGTCAAAAGTAACGTGAAAAATACCCAGGAATTAAAAAATAAATATTCTTGTGCAGGCTTTGCACATGATAGCAGTAAGCTTTTACTGTGTAGGAAGCCTGAAGTCTTTTTATTATTCTACTATGGTGATGATTAAGCATCAAAAAGATTTGTTACTAGAGGGTGTACTTCTTCAAGGGCTAATTTTACTTATTTTTAACTTCTCAGCTATTTAACATTTGTACCTGTCTGTTCTCAGACCTTCTCTTCTTATACGTAGCAAGTAGGTGCAAGAACACCGGGGAGGGAACACTAAGACAGCAGAGAGCTCAAATCCCTATTTTAAACACAAAATTAACCTCAGCTGTATCTATGGAGCCACTATTTCTGAAGGATATTATTCTCATATCTCCTGCTAATAGTAGACACAGGACATTTATGCATAGGGACATTATGTATTTCAAAGATATCTTCATGCTGGATGCAATGGAGAGCACCAATCCGGGTTCTCCACTGAAGACAACCCTTAATGAATTCTTCCAGACTGATGTGACTTTTTTCAGCTCGGGACAGCCTTGCTGATTACTTGAAGATTTACATGAAGGACATTCCTTCATGCATCTCGTCAGAGGGGTCAGCATCTAACAAACAGCTTAATGAATATTACCTCGTATGTATCAACAACAGCACAGTTGAATGCTACTCAAGTCGCCAACTCTTGGGAGGAGGCTTGGCAGCAAAGGCAGCAGTTAGATGGGATGTTTATTGGATGTCTTCCACCAGCTGCACTGTGTGGTGGTTTGAGTGTTAGATTATAAATATTTCCCCTTGTGAAAAGGGGAAGTTGGCTGGATGAACACTGAATCAGCAGGACATATTCATAGCCTCGGCAAGAGATTGGTGTGTAAGAAATCAGGAATGGGAAGCATTGAATTAGGCCTGGGAAGTCCCCTCTCTCCACAGGCACATGAGGAGAGCACTTATCCCTGGAAGCTAGTCAGCATGGCACGTGGGCAACAGGAGTATTAATAGCTCCTCTACAGCAAGACTTCTGTGAGGCAGGATGGCTCACCCAAACCACAGCCTCCACTGCCACTAGGCAACTTCTGCATTACAGAGTTCCTTCTGCAAAGGCAAGCTGAGCTGATGGGCTGGGTGAGAGTGCAGGAGGGACCTCAAAACCCAGGGAAGAAGTTCTTTGGGGTTACTGGTTTTCTCACTGCTGGCCACAGCAAGAAGTCACTCCTAAGCACCATCACCAAAGACCAGTGGGCCTTGTAAGTCTTGCCCGTGCACTGGGGAGGCCTTTTAGTGAGCAGCACAAGAAAGGCCTTCTAGCTGGAGAGAATGGAAAACCAGGCAACGAAGATGTACGGGATGTGCAATCGTGGGTTCTCATCCATCCTGCAGCATGACTAGGAAGAACTGATAAGTGGTAACTGATTGAGTGGTAAAAGCAACATGGAAATTTCCTTTGCCCTGCAGAAGCTTTCCCAAGAGGAGAAGGTCACAGGAGAAGTGTGAGAGTAGCGGAATAGCTCTGGAGTTTGTCTCAGTGCTGGCTTTGTGCAAGTGGCTCTGACTCACCAGGGCAATTCTGGACCAGGGGGGTTTCCAGGAGACTGGGGCTGAAATCCCCAGGGATGATAGTCTAGACAGGGTGCTCTTCCCTTTGACCTCATTGGGGACCTCAGCTTCCTCTTTATGTGAGTAGTATCAGCTGCCAGGACAGGTTATTTTGGGCTAGAGAACAGTTATGAAAGAGCAATATGCTGAGGATTTGAGGAAAAAGATGCTCCTGTTGTAGTATCCTTTTCAGACCATAGTTGTGCCTGGCTGCTCCTTGCTACTGCTTACAGGAAACAATTTTTATTCCTGACGTCTTCTGAAGAGACTCAAACAGCCTGAGAATGGCTCCTTGCCTGACGCTGGAAGAGAGCTTGTAAAACGAGCTCCAATTCCCCCAGGATAACCAGAGGGAAATCCCAGTCATTAAATCTTTCGTCAAGTGACGTAAGAGAGATTGCAAATTAATCCTGCTCCCCATTCATCTCATCCCAGCAGAGATCCGGCTAGTAAAAACCAGTCCTCCAAGAGCCCCAGGGGAATCCCAGGCTGTATCATAGTGCTCTCCTGCCCTTGCCTGCAACAAATATGCCTGATACTCAATATTCTTCCATCCCTCAAGAGCTGGTGTGCAGGAGAGGTCACAGACAAGGTGTGAGCACAGCAGAAACACAAAAGGCTTCCGATGTGCCGTGCCGTTGAGCTGCGCGACCCTCTCTCCACAAGCTCGGCAGCTGGTCCGTGGCTGCCTCACCTGCCTTTGGTGTCTTGTAACTCTTCAGCAACAGGCAGCACGGTCTGAGGAAGGGTGATTTGTGGTTTGTGGGGAAAGGACATGTTTTGTGGGCCCTTCTGGCCTGTCCCATCCTTGCTGGTCCCCTCTACTTCTGCCTTTTCTGCTCTCTCAGAGGCTTTCTGCTACTAATAAACCATCGATTTCAGTGAAATGAAGGAACCTGGTAACCTGGACAACCACAGGATGAATGCCCCCTGCCCAGCCAGCATGCAGCACTGGGGATGCTGCCAGTCCCCAGAGCTGGTGGCATGGGCAGTGCTGGGCAGGAGCCTGTCTGGAGCAGCATCGCCAGGGCATGAGGCTGCACTGGGCAGTGAGGATGCAGTTGCAGCTGTTTGTGGCTGGAAGGAGTCACACTGGCTTCGGTACCAACCCGGAGAAGCTGGATTCTGCTGTATAGTCACATGAAGCCCTTTGATTCCTAAACACCCTTTCTGAACTGCCTCACTGAATATGCAAAACCAAACTGTGCCCCCTCATGTGCTCTGGTGCGCTCTGCTGCACAAACGTCCCTCAGCCTTGTCACAGGCCAACGGAGAAGAAGATAACAGAGGACATGCCAGTTGTTCTGCACCATACGGTTGACATTTGGATTGCAGGGCAGTGCCTCAGAAATCAGTGAGATAAGATATCAGGCAGCGATGGATATTCAGCAAACAATGTCCACAGGGAAATGCAAGCAACTTCCTTGGAAGGTTGAGGGCAGGACTGAGTGAGGAGGGACCCTGCAGCGTGACATAGGAAACCCTCCTCTTATCTGGCTGCCTCTCCCCTGTCGAGCTATTCAACTCCAGGAATTCTTGGGGGAAATGAACAGATTTCATTTGCTGTCTGTGATTTGGGTGGTTCTTTTTCAAGCCCAGCACGAGAAGCTGCTGCTGCTGCTGTGGCTGCCTAGCTCGCCTCTTGCCATGCTGCTATATATATATATCTGTGATTCCTGCTTCCAGGAGCTGGCTGGGATCTGAGCCACCTCTTCAAGAGCAGAGGTATCTAGCACCGTTTTGTGACAGAGGTGGAGGGGTGGAAGTTGGCAGAGCTCCAGGGGATGGGACATAAATTACCTTCACAAGTGGGCACACATCTCTCAGACCAGGAAGGCAATTTGAAACCTTTTGGGTTTTTGGTTGTGTTTTTTTTGGTGGTTTTTTGTTGTTGTTGCTTTTCTGCAAATAAAGATTAAGGTACAGATTTGCTCCCAGGCTCTTGCCACCTCCAGTGTTAGACAAATATTAACTTGCTCACCTTCCCGAATCCTTAACCTGTCAGCTGAATGAGGATGGAGAACGTTAGCGTCAGAGGATGGGACACCAAAGCACCCACGCAGACAGGCAGACATCGGGGAAAGGTGTGCCCAAGGTCGCAGACTGGGGCAAAGTCACGGTGTAGCGGACAACTGCATTCCTGGCTCCATAGCTTCCCTTCAGACCAGTAAACCAGAAAATAAAAATCAAAGGCAATGCATCCAAAAGAGAGAGCTGAAGCTAGACACCTCCATCTGTGAGTGCTTTGGACAATGACACTACTTTTTTTTACCTGGTATTCAGAGGCTTTGAGCAGTGTGTTCCTCGTGTCATCAGTGAAAGGCTCAGACCTTATCTGGGTGTCTATAGAGGGATGTAGGTGACTGTTTTCCAGCTTCTAGCCTAGGCTTTTGTCCTGGCTCTTTTTTCCCGTTCATTTTTCTTTCTTAAAAGGGTCTGAGTCTCCAGACAGTATTTTCTGAATCAGCTTTTCACTACCCTTCAGTACTACATCTCCTGGGCCTCCACCAGGTTGCAAAGTCAGCAGAGAGGGAGAGGGCTTGGCGAGCTCTACGGGCTCCCTCCCCGGGGCACAGTGGCAGCTCTGGGTCCCAGCCCACGGAGGCATGTTTGTTCCAAAGCCCTGGCAGAAGCATTCCTGCTCCGGCACTCCCCTGCTCGGGGGCTTGGCTCTCCGAGATGCGTCAGTCCAGAGCTCAGCCCTCTCAGCAGCCCTGCTCCAACCCCCATGGTGCCTGCATCGGGAAGGTGAGGGTCAGCGCGGCACCGAAACCCAGCTTGCGTCTGAGCACTTGGCCCCTCTTCCCAACAGGCAGCGAGGAGGTGTGGAGTGGTCCCCAAGTCCCCTGGGTAGCCGTGCCCTCCTCCCCTCCATCCCCCAGCTTCCTCCTCCTCCTCCTCCTCTTCCACACATCTCTCCCCTGCGGCCACACACCAGCCTCACTGACGGACTTTACTTGAAAGCTCTGGCAGGCTGTGCCGCTAATGGCAGAGCCCTGAGCCGGCTCCCTCCGTCTCCCTGGAGTCCCTGCGCAGACGTAGGTGCACGTCACCGCCTGCTCTAATTTTATCCCTGTTTGATGGAAGAGACGAACTGAGCAGCAGGGAGGCAGCTATTTTGGTTTTCTCTGTGGCTGTGGGTTATATAAAGCATCCTGCCATGACCTGCATCGCTCGGGAGCTGCTTCGCTTTCCCCGCCCCAGCCACCACCAGCCGGTGGCTGGGATGCTCGTTCCCGGTGGCCGAGACCCCCACGGCTGCGGCGGCTGCGTGGGCCAGGTATGCCGTACGTATGTGCGTGCGTGCGTGCGTACGCAGAGAGAACCTGTCGGCAACGTTCAAGGGCAAACATTTACAGGGGGAGATGGAGTCTCCTTGCTGTGTGGTGGGACGTGTGCTCAAGGGTTACACCACCCCAGCACCCGCACATCACGCACGCTCCCAAGGAGGGCACGGGCACAGCAGGCAGCCTGGAGTGCACAAGCTTTGGCCTGACGGTGCAGAGCACTGCTGCTTTCATCTCACCTGGCAGGGAGCAGCAGCAGCTCCGTTAGGTGGCAGCAGCAGCAGCCACAGCAGGAGCACCCCCAGAAAAAAAAAATGCTCCCCGTGGGACATCCGTGGGTGTGCAGGAGGCCAGTGGGACCATGGAGGAGCCTGGCATGGCCAGCTCAGCACCCAGCGCCGGGAGCCAGGCAGCGTGCTGGGGGACCAAAGGGGATGGAGGGAAATGGGGAGCTCCTGCCCTTGTCGCCTGCGCTTCCTGGCACTCGGGGGTATGGCAGTCCGACACTGTGCCCGATCCCGTGGGAGATCCCAGGGGCTGATCCCTGGGTTCACCTCCCACATGTAAGGCATGACGTGGTAGGTGGACGATGCTGTCCCGTGCTGGCTGACCACAGCACCCAGCCTCCACGCAATAGTGATTTCCCAACTGCGGGAGCAGAGGCGTTGCGCAGGGCTGCTCGCCTGTGGTGGTGACGGCTCCTCCGCGCCTGGCCCTTCTGGGCAGTGGCTTCGTCAGCAACGCTGCAGCGCCTAGTCCCACGCTGGTGAGGCAGGGCAGCAAGCCTTGGGCTTGCTGGTTTAGGAATTTTTGGCAGGAGGTGTTGTGACCAGGATTCCCTCTTCCTCCGTCTTGCACAGGCAGGGTCTGCCAACATCTGGGTTAGGCACTGGAAACCACTAGGGAGGGAGTTTTGGGGAATGCCTCTTGCTTCTGTTTCTCGTACAAGCAAGCAAATTTAATAGTGCAACGTGGATTTGGAAGGTAATTAGGACGTATCACAATGCTGATTGGCACCTCCCTGCTCCTCCGCTATCCAGGCTCTGCTTCCCCTGTGCCTGGCTCTGACTCACGTCAAAGCTGCCTTCTCTCTAACAACGGGGAGGTCAGGCCAAGGCCCAGCCCCCTCCCTGGCTCTCCTTGCTCCCACGCAGTTCCCGCTGGGCCTCCTGTGGCAGCACCGGTGGGACGCACCCACTTCCTAAAGAGTCACCTCCTGGGAACACTGCCAAGCTGCCGGGCAGCCACGGCATCCCCCGCTCCGGGCATGTGCCTGCTTGAAAGCCCAGGTCTACCACCCACTGCTGGAGGCACTGCTGTGTAGGACAACCCACGGGGCAAGGGGACTTCAGTTCATGGACAACCACCATCCATCCATCCATCCACCCCCAGAGCTGCTGGCTGGAGCGGTAGAGCTGCCTCCTCAGGGTCACCCCAGCAGGACCTGTACCCATCTTCCTTGTGCATCCCCCAGCAGTGGTGGGAACCCTGACCCTCACCCAGCTTGCCACCGCGTCCCCTTGGCCGGCGTGCTCCCCAGGGCAGCCCCCCGGGAAACCTGCGGGCGCAGGAGGCATGCCATGCCGGAGGAGGGACGGGGTGTGCGTGTGGGAGCGTGCGTGTGTGCACGTCAGGCAGGAGGAGGAAGCGGGGCTGTGAGGGCTGGAGGCGTTGTGAGCGCCAGGCACAGGCTGACAAGGCAAGGGCTGCCACTCCCGTAGGAAGTTGAACTGTTTCACAACAGTCACGATCGCGGCGAGTGGCAGAACGACTCCCGGCTTGCTGGGGAGGGAGAGGAAAATCAGCACCAAGCAGATGAGCGCAGCCCAGCCTGGGATAAAGGGGAGCATTCCGAAGATTATGCCAGTGGATTCAGTGTGTGTGGAGGGCAAGGATTTGCGCAGAGAGCGCAGCAGCCCTGTAAGCCCCTGCAGTGTGCTCGGGTGGAGGGAGAAGAGAGAGGAGTGATGCTATTACACAGCCCCCTGCAAGGCTGCTGTGAATGCACCCTTGCTGTGAATGCTGCCCGGGGGGCAGGGGCCACTAAAACTGCCAGAACTGGCACCAGAGCAACCGAGAAATGCACAAAGAAATGAAAATGCTGCAGGGAGTGAAAATGTTATGGACTGGGGATAAATTGGAGCAACCAGTTGTTCATCCACGGGGACAATTCCCCTTCTGCAGGGAAGTGAAAATGCATTCAAACATTGTGTAAAAGGGCAGGTGACACCCTCCCCCCCCAAAAAAAAAATGTTTCTGGTACAGCTCCTCTCCAGCACTCATTACAGCCTGTCCTAGTGATGCAATTCAGTAAAGACTTGTCCAAGGCTTGGATTTACAAAGGCTCTGCAAACAACAGTCCTATTAGCTTGGGGTCATCTCTGTGGCCACAGTTGCACTTTTCTTGTGTGCCAGCGCTGTTTGAAGTGGTCTGAGCAATCCCAGCTCCTCGGCAGTCACTCACATTTTCTCTCTTGTGCCAGCACAACACTGTACGCAGCTGCTTGGCAAACCAGATCCAGGAGATGATCTGGCAGAAAAGCCATCACCTTTTGTTTTCCAGGGGTTAGGCGTCTGCCAGTGCAGCTCACCGCAAGGCTCCAGAGCAGAGCCGTGCACCCCAGCTCGGCTCGGGAGGTGCTGGCTATTCCTCCCAGATTTGGATCAGCTGATTTAGAGGGAGTTGGGCAGCTGCTGGCACTGCACTCTGCATCATGCCGGCACAGGCAGGTGCCCGGCTGCCCGGGTTGCAGCTCTGTGGCAGTCCGAGCCCAGCTGCCGTAGGCTGGATTTTCCCACTCCTCCTGGCACAGGACCCAGCCTTCTCCCCACACCCGTTGCTGACTCCTGACTTTGCTCTCAGCCATTTCACCTTGCTAAACCAGCGGAGGAGTCATTGACAAAAGGCTGCAAAGGGTTTTCTGCTGGGGTAGCTCAAAAGGGTGGCTCCTCACCCCATGGTTGAGAGCTGGACTTGGCAAGGAGCGGGAATGAGGACCCCAGCAGGAAGGGGACTCTAGCAGCAGCTCAGTCCATGGCAAGCCTGAGCAGCAAGTGGCCTGAGCTGACCTCCAAGCTGCCAAAATAAAGTGCTCCATCTCCAGCCGGGTCAATGCTCTGAACTGGCTTGCCACACGGCTGCATGCCCCCATGGCCAGCTTAAGGGAAAGAAATCTGTGGGTCAGGCAGGAGGGGACCAAGGGGCGACACAGGGATGAGTGGCTGCCCTTCTCACACCCCACATCTCCAGCAGCTTGCTCTCACCCCACGTCAGTGCTCAGCTGGGCCTCTGTGCCGTGGGGCAGGGCGGGTTTGGGAAGGAGCAGCCAGGGCAGGGCTGGGTGGAGGTGACTTGAACTGTGCTGTGCGTTGAACTCCGTCCTCTGCCCCACTGCTCCTTCAACAGACAGGGTGACAACACCCCAGACCTGCTGGGGCCACTGACTGGCAGAATGGGACACTGGGGCTGCCAAGTTGACAGAGATGAGGCAGGAGCTAATGAGGAAGAGGACACTGGGCTAATTGGCCTCTGTGGCTCGCTGCAGCCTGGGAGCCGTGAGCACCTGTGCCAGCAGCCCTGTTGCCTGTGTCCTGGGGTGGGACAGGGCCTGAGGGTAGACAGCCTGTCCTCTGAAGCGGGGAGCAGCAGGATTAACTAGCGGCATTTTTCCTTTCTGACTTCAGTGGGAAAGGTGGAGAAACCACCCCCTTTACCACGGGTACTAGCTTCCTGGACAAGATGCATCTTGGGTGGAAATAGAGGACCCCCAAGGTGCCGGGGCATCAGCAGAAGGTACTTACTGGGACAAGGGCTGTGCGAAGGTCCTTATCCCAGTGGGGCATCCCTCCCACTGGCTTCAGTCACTCTGGCAGGTGGCTTTGGACACAGTCTGCATTGCAACTGGCCAGACCCCAAGTGTGATCCCTGTCGCTGGCCACCTACCCACCCTTTGCCATGTGACCAGCAGTCCCCGGGTGCAGGTGGCTGGGCATCCGCAGCACACGAGGAGCTGCCGTGACCATGCAGAAGGCCTTTTCCTTTTCTCACGCCTGGTGATTACCTTCCCAAACACCGGCACTTCAGGCTTGCCCTTGAGAAGCAAACACTAATTTCAGCCGCACCCTTTCCTGCCCCCGGGGGCTGCAGGGCGAGGGTATCCTCATCGTACGCGGTGTTCGCTGACGAGGGGTGTGGGACAGGAACCAGCCCTCATAAAAATTGCCCGGATTGAACCTGCTGCCCTCAGCCCGCCAAACCAAACAGAACTGATGTAAAGCAAACAGCAATGACAACAGCCTGGCTGCTGGCGAGGGTTGGGCAAGCAGCTGGTTTCCAGTTTGCTGGCCTCAGCAGATGGCGGCGGGAAGAGGCGCTGGGAGTTCCCACCCTGCAGGCACCCGACCTGGTGGCTGAGGCCGGGGCAGCCCCACAGTTCCCTCCTCTCCCATCTGCTGGTGGCGCTTGTGCAACCACCAACACAAAGACAGCATTTGGGGTGTCAGGATTTTCAGGTGTCACCTTGGCTGGTATGACCTACCCACCTGACAGCAGCACGGGGGGAAAATGCTGGTCCCCCCACCAGCCCCCTCTCCTCGCCGGGCCTTTCACCCAGGAGAGCTTTGGCTGCTGCATGTCCTAGGGGAGGAAGCTGATGTCAGTGGGAAAGACACCCAAACAAAGCACACCCAAAGGCCAGCAGCTGGGGAGGAGGCAAGGCGCCGGGAGTGGGGCTCTCTGGAGCAGCCCAGCGCACAGGGAGGAGCGTTTGGTCTGTCTGGCCTCCGCCGGGCACCACTGCCGCCGCCAGCTGTGGGAACAAGGCCACAGGTTGGCACCGGGCAAAGTCTGATGGGTGGTTTTGCACCCAGCCACCCTTCCAGAGACAGACCAGAAAGCACCACAAAGTCTGCGGTTCACTCGCCGGTTTCTTTGTTTTGAGGCCCCATTTCTGAGGTTTGCCTGGACGTCCGCTTCACATGCACACCCCACTGCGGGTGACAAGCACAGCCGACCTGCAGCTGTGCCTGTTCAGCCTGCGCCCGCAGGGGGGCAAGAACTCATGGCAACTCCTCTCAGAGCAACACCTGCAGGGCCTTCTGCAGCAAGGCCTTCTACGGCCACGTGTCCATATGTCCATCCCTCACAGGCCCTTACCACCACCGGCTGCTCCCACCCGGGATCCCCACACCGGTCAGGGGTGCCTCGCCGGCGGGGCCGGGCCGGGTCGGGTCGAGCCGGGCGCCGTGTGGGCAGGACGCCCGGGGAGGTCGCGGCCGCCAGCGGCGACACCTTCCCTCCCTCCATCCCTGCCGCCCGCCCTGGGCTGCCGCCACCGCCTCCCAAACAAACAACAGCCGCTCCCGGCGCCATGGCGACCGGGCCCCACCCTCCGCGGTTGCCATGGCGGCGCGGCNTTGCCCGTCCCGTTGCTACGGAAACCACGCACCGACGTCAACAGGTTTGTGTGTTTTCAACGTTCCGCCGTCTCCCGGGCAACGTCAGGCGGCCGGCCCGGCCCCAGCAACAGCGCCGCTATTGGCTGGGAGGGGTGGCGGGGCGTGGCCAAGAGATGACCCCGCCCCCTGCCTGCCTCAGGGCTGGGACTGAGGAGTGGGCCCGGGCCTGTGAGGGCGGGTGGTGTTTGGAGTGTTGTTTGACCGGGGGGGACGATGACCTCGCTCCGAGGGAGGCTAAACCCCACGGCTCCCTGCTGCCCACCCACCTGACGGGCCGAGCAGGGCCTGCGGGGGACCGGTGCAGGCTGGGAGTGTCAGAGGCCTGGCCAGGGTGTCGGCCTCGGTGCCCCAAAACTCCCGTGGAGGGGTGCCAGGCCGCCTGGAAGGGCCCCAGGCAACCCAGGTGGTAGGCCCCGAGAGGACGGTTTTTGCTGTAGGAGGCTGAGCATGGGCCTCCCTCTGCTTTTTTCAGCCCTTGGAGCCCAAACCCACAGGCCCGTCCTCTGCCTCCTCACCAGGGCCTGGGCCACTCTGCAGACTGCCTCCAGCCCCCCTGGGAGAGGCAGGGTTGGCCTGGGGGAGGCAGGAGGGAATCCCTGTTTACAGGAAGGGTGGGTGGGTGGCTGGCGGCGGGCAGCTCTCCAGGCTGGCTGACTGGAGCTTTGTGCTGGAGTACAGGGCGTCTTTCTCTGTGCTGGTGAAACACACACATGCCCACACCCGTGCTGGTGCTCTCAGTGCCCAGGGAGGCCAACAAGGCTGAGGGGTGTCTGACAGGAGAGAAGTGCCCATTTCACAGCCTGCTGAGCTCCGCTGACATGCTAAAGCAAGCAGGGAGAAAGAAAAGTCAACCTGTACCTGCTGGTGTGGTGGTTGTGCCCCTGGCAGGCCAGACTTCCAGGAGGGGAGTAAAGAGAAGGATGGGACCCCATGTGTGATCATCAGTCAAACTCAGTCCCAAAGTGGATCGCTGTGTGCCTTCTGTGGGGGCAGGTACCTGAGTTTCCAGGCCTGCTCTCTCTGGCCTGTTTATTGTCTGCATGCTTTCAGTCTGACCTCGGTGGGGAAGGAAATGGCTGATCTTTTCAGTTGCTGGTATGTGCCTGGATAATGGCAAGTTCTTTCCTCGACTTGGAACAAGCTGTGGGCTGGCAGCAGTGAGCAACAGAGACTTCCTCCAGACCCTGTTAGTGGTGCAGAGATGGAGCAGAGCACCCCAAATGGTCTGCAAATCACATATTCCTCCCAGGTCTCTGTGCAAGCACGTGCTTAGCTCTTGTTGCAGCTGCGCAGATGCTTAGGGATGAGTTAACACAAAAGATGTTTCCCCCTCCCAGCAGTTCTCCCCAGCCAAACCAAATTGCTTGGCAGATCTGGATCCTTGGGGAGGATCAAAGCCTCGGGGCTGGACTGGCAGTGCTCCATGCTGTTTACATGTATGTATATTCATGGCACTGTTAACCCCAGACCATTTAATAAGATTGGATTTCATATTTATTACATTTCTTAAATACCATCCAAGGAGCCTCAGTTTCCTTGGGTATTCCCAATGTTTGTTCCTAGGGCAGAGAAGGCCAACTCTCCGCGTGGCCATGCTTCATCATTTATTCTCTTGCTGCGTTCCTGGGGTCTCTATTCCTGCAGTGGCAGCATCTTTCCACAGAGCCGATAGCTTCCTTTGGCTGTGCCTTGTGTGCAGCCCGACTGTCCAGCCCAAGGCACAGCTCAGCCAGAGCAGGGAGCAAACACCTTGCTTTCAAATCTCCCTGTTTCCTTTCAGCAGTAGCAGCTGACTGTGATTCCCCCCAGGCCAGGGCGGGCTGAGTCTCTCTGAGTTCCTGCAACAGCCACAATTACTACAGGAGCCGAGGACCCAAAAAAGAAAGAGCCTGTTCTGTTAATGGCTGTTCTGTCCTCGGGGGCAGCGCGCCCAGCGTGCTGATCTCTGACACGGAATGGCAAAGGAGGAAGGTGACCTGGGGACTCCCTCCAGTGAAGCAGAGCTGTTTCTCCAGGCAGTGGCAGAGCCTCAGTCTGTCCCCCTCCCTCCCAGACTATCTTCAGCTTTGTGATCTTTTGTTTGTCCTGAGTCCCCTTGAGCCTCCCCAGTCACAACAATTAGAGGGTTTCTTTCTGTCCTGAGCCAAACAATCTTCAACATCCTGTCCCTTCCCTTCACTTTGGCTGCTTTGTTCTCCACCTGCAACAAAATCTCCTTAGCTAAGCACGGCGGCCTTTTCCTCTTTCATCTCAGCACTTCCTCCTGTGTTACTCTTGGCCCATTTTCTTCTGCAAGAGGCACCACAACAATTGGAGGAGCTGGACCCCTTTACCCAGACCTCAGCCCACGGCATAAGCATGACTTCAGCTGCCTGGCCCCACAGAGGAAGAGGCAACTTGTGTGACGGGACCATCCAGCTGCCACCTCCAGAAAGCTTTTGGACGCAACGAGAAGCCCAAGCTTTCTCTTGATTGTGTGGAGATTTATTGCAGGGTTCCAATGAGGAAAGCACAGCTGTGCTTGCCTCATTTGGATCTTGTTTGATTAGCAGAAAAGACCTGCATCAGCCTGCCTGTCACTGGGCTTGAACGTGCTGCCTCTCACCAAGCGCAAGCTTTTTGCCTTTCCTTTGTGGGATTTCACTTCTAGATATCAAACAGTTCCACAAATGTGCGGGTCATTTTTTTATTTTCAGGTGTTTTTTTCTCTCCTCCTGGCTGGTCGGTGCCTTGGGATTATAACCCTGAGCACATACAACGCCCTGGGACAGGCCTAGGGTGCTGGAGCCAGCAGGGAGATAAGAGGCCAGCCTGGCTGTGGTGCTCCGGCGAGCAAAGGGACGGCACCGGCAGCAGCAGGAGCTGCGGCTGGAGAACTTTGCACTTGAATTGCTCTGGGTTATGAACCCTCGCTGGTGGAGCAATGGCTGCCAGCCTGGCCCCGGGCAATGGGGTGCAGAGGAGGAGCTGCGATGGGCAAAGACACCTTTCAGAGCTGCCGGCTGTGAGCAGCGCGGGGTTGGGACAGTGTGTGGAGCAAGGTTCAGCCATGCTTGGCAAGCCAGCGTCCACCCTGGTGCAGGTGAAGGTGAAAGCAGCAGGCGGAGTGGTGAGAATGGGTGGGAGGGCTCAGCGGCGTCATCCGCAGTAACTGGAGGCCCGTGGCATGCGGCTGCGAGACCACGAGATGCCGGGATGTCTCCTCTCGCAGTGTTTATTCTTTAGGATGTCCCTGTCACACACCCAGCTGCTGTGATTATTAATTACTATTTATACTTCGCTTTGGGTATGCGCTGCATTTTAAAGACCAGCAGAGGTGGGAACCCTGCCCTACTGGAGGCTCCCAGGCTAGGTGGGAGGGCAATAGCTGCCATGTGTCCTGGGGGGAGCTCAGACCCCCCCAGATAATGTGCTAAGGGCCCTCCCTCCACCCCCTGATCCCCAGCCACATCAACAGAGGGAGAGGCCCCCACCACTGTTTTATCAGCCCTCTTTCCCGCTTTTCCATCCCATTTCCTTCCAAGACCTTTAGCCTCTCCCTGGCTCTGCAAGCCTCCCTGGGGCCAGGTGGATGGAGGGGCTCCCTCATGCCACACTGGGAGTGCAGGTGGCAGGGTCACTGGGAACAGCAGGTGTGTGCAGGGGAAGAGTTGTGCTAATATCCCTGGAGCCTGCCCATGAAGTCTGTACTGCAGTGGGTGTTCAGGCTGTTGCATGGATCCTCTGATGGCATGGACAGGGTGTTTGGCCAGGCAGTGTTGTATTCTCGGTGCAGAGGGGTGTTTTGCAGGGAAGAAGAGTCCCCCCTGTGTGCCGGCCCTTCTGCTGGACTCTCCCCACCAGGTCTCCTTCCCAGCCCATCAAGCTCCTGGTTATCTGGAGGCAGCCGTCCATCGCGGCAGCTGCACAGAGAGAGAACGTGGAAACGTGCTGTGGTTGCTGCTGCTGACAGAGAGTGGGTTGGGGTGTCACGCAGCTGCCAGAGGGCCATGCTGCTGGCATCAACTTTCCCCTGGTGAGCAGCCAAATTTTGGCACAGCCATCTCCTGCCCCCAAAGTGGGTTTCGGCTGTGCAGGTGGCACTGGCCCACATGCCTCAGGCACTTCTGTGCTGTGGTTTTCCAAGCTCGGGCTCAGTTGCAAGCTCAGCTGAAGGAGGGGTGTGAAAGCAGGGCCAAGTTCCTGTGCCACACTCTGGGGCTGGTGGGCTCACTGCTCCCTTGTAAGCCTGGGAGCTGCAAGCTTTCCCACCTCCCTGCTTGGCTGGAGAGAAAGTTGGAGCCAGGCAGGTGGAAGGGTCCTGTTGGTACCTGAACAAGATCCTCGCTGGATGGGTGCTCTCCTTCTGCCCTACCAACAGTGCTGCAATGCCCAAGCAGTGCAGTGACCGTGGCTTCTTCTGTCTGGCCAAGCGTCTGGGAAGAGCCGTCTCCCCACTGGTGGTGGTCAGCAGCCACCTCCTCCTCACCAGCACAGAGCCCAGCTGTGCTGTGGGCTTTCCTGGAGCAGGGGGAAAGGGTTGCCCTGGGATGAGGGACCCCTATCCCTGCGCTGGGAAGAATCCCAGTCCTGACAGTGGTGCATCCCTACAGCTGAGGCCCTCCTGAGCACAACCAGAGCATGGGAAAACCCCGCTGGCCCTAACTGTACGTGTATAATGATGTTGTAGTGCTTGTAGGGCTAAACACCTCTGCCTGACCCCAGCTGGTGAGGGGGGCGAGGAGCCTTCGTCAGGCTCTGGCAACACGCTGGCAAGGGCAACCCCATCACCCGGGCAGGAGGGTTTGCATTCTGACTGTTTTGTCCCTGTGGTACTGCTTGCTTCCTCTTTTTTTTCTCACACACGCTGTGGTAAAACCGTGTGCACCCCACTTTTGGAGCAAACAACAAACCCACGTCATGTGTTTTCGCTTTCTCTGTTTCCTTGCCTCCACATGTTAGAAACGTGCAGCGTCTGTGCACTTTCCATTTGGTACAAACAGAGCACGCTCGGTCGCCAATGGAGATGGCAACGGAGGGTTTGAATGGGCGCCACAAAAATATTTTGGACTTTGGTGAAGAGGGTCCCCCTCCCTGATTTCCAGACACTCTGGCAGGGGTGGGGAGGGAGGGGAACAGTTTGGCTGGAGGAACCTTGGGGCCATTTGTAGGCGGCAGCAGGGCTAAGCAAGGATTTTCTGAAACGTGCCTGGCAAATGTCTTGGACTTGAAACTGTGTTGGGGTCTCCTGCCCATGCTGGGTGCCAGTGTGTCAGCCCAGGTCCTACTGGGGATGTGGCCGCAGAGGTTTGGCCCGCTGCTCAGTTGCTGGCCGGGACAGCAGGGTCTTGGCTCTGCTAATTTTCTGTCACGTCCCACCTCCGGGCAATGCTGAGGGAGGACCTCCTTGAAGAGACCATGCTTGCCCCCCTTCCTTTGGCAGCCAGCATGGGGGTAACGCTGGCCATGGCAAGGAACCCCCGGGAGCACAGGGACACGGGGTGGCTGACACCTACCCCGAGGGGGGCTTGCCCACCAGCCAGCGCTTAGCTGAGGAGAGGCAGCCCTGGCCCCCGTGGGCCCTTTCCCAGGGAGCGGTGCGGGCCGTGAGCTGCGGCAGTCCTTGGCTGTCCCCTCTGCTCTGACGGGCAGCTCAGAAATAGCAGCTGGCCCAGTTCTCCCGCCCCCGTGGCCCAGATCTCTAAGAACGGAGGTTGTTCGCGCAGCAACAGCAACAGCAGCAGCAGCAGCAGCAGCATCAGGCACTGCATTTAGCCCATGAGCTCAAACAGCGGGAGAGGCTGCCAGCAGGATCCCAGCCTGGCTGGGTGACGCTCCTGCTTGGAGACTGCGCTGCAGGCTCTGTTTGTTGCTGTAAACACGCTCGCTGCTGCAGCTTCCCTGTTACTATCTATAGCCGCGATCTCTTGGCTCCCGTGCAAGGCGAGTCTGCGGTCTGGCTCCCAGCTTAGCCTGACCTGAGCCAGGGCTGCCTGACATCCCCGTCGTGGGTGGGTGTCTCCGGGCTTCGCTGCAACAAGGATCAAAACAAAACCCAAACTGGAGGAAAGGACGAGCCTCGCCCCTCGCTCCTCGCCGGTGGTTTCCCGGTGGCCCCCTGCCCGTGCCCTTGGCGGGTGTCCCAACACCCCTGGGCGCCGCTCCCCAGCTCTCCCGACCATCCTGGGGGGTTGCGGGCCCCCCAGGCTTCCCTGGCAGTGCTTCCCAGCACCCCGTGCCGTTCCCTCCCCTCCGCCACTATTGCCCTGCATCCACCATAAACAAGCGATCGGTGCCAGTAACACCTTCCACGCTGCGGGGAAGGGGGTCGGTCGGGGTGTGAGGCCCCCCGCGTACCCCTGCCCACGCACCGGGGTTTTGCTTTGCGAGCCCAGCTGCGGGGGCCCTGCTCCACCGCCTCCCTCGGAGCAGCGGGGTGTGCGTGTGTGTGTGTGCGTGTCACCCGTGGAGAGAAGCGCTGGTGCGGGGTCTCGCCATGCGTGGGGGTGCGTGTCACCCGTGGGGTGCAGCGTTGGTGCAGGATCTCGCCACGCGTGTGGGGGGGTACACACACGACTATGGATGGGGGATGGGGGAAGGGGTGTCCGCCCGTCCTGTCCCGTCCCGTCCCGTCCCGCCGCGTCCCGCCGCACTTGGCCGCAGCCCTGGAGCGCTTCCCGTC
>VXBW01003776.1:267763-309714 GCA_013400375.1 Thinocorus orbignyianus
GGTGATGCCGGCCCTGTCTGACAGCCCTGCTCTCTCTGCAGGAGACCGACCAGTTGGAGGAGGAGAAGTCTGCGCTGCAGGCAGAGATCGCTAACCTGCTGAAGGAGAAGGAGAAGCTGGAGTTCATCCTGGCAGCCCACCGGCCCGCCTGCAAGATGCCCGAGGAGCTGCGCTTCTCTGAGGAGCTGGCAGCTGCCACCGCGCTGGACCTGGGCACCCCCAGCCCCCCCGTGGCCGAGGAGGCTGCCTTCACCCTGCCGCTGATGTCTGATGCGCCGCCGGCCGTTCCGCCCAAGNTGGGGCTCCCTGGGTGCAGGGAGGGCCCTGCCACCGCCACCCCCCCCATCTGGCTGGGTGCCCCGGGGCCTGGCGGGGTGCCCTGCGCCGAGGCCTCGTACCTCTTCCAGAGATGTAGCAAATCGCATGGAGTTTGTCTTGTCCCCAATGGCCCATCCATGAGAGCTGGTAGTCTGTAGCATGTCCCACATGGCTGGGTAGGTGACTCCCTCCCCTCCTTAGTATCACTAGCATTAACTAATTAATCTCTTGGTTTTAAATGATTGGAATTTAACCTGGTGCTGGGTATCTCCAACTTGTATCTAGTGCAGCTGATTAACAATAACTACTGTGTTCCTGGCAATATCGTGTTCTGATGACTTAGCAATGACCCATCTTACGTGGGGGGAAAGAGACTCTATTTTATTTTCTAGTAGGTAGATAAATAGCTATATCCATGTACTGTAGTTCTACATTGATGTTCATTGTAACTTTACTGATCATGCATTGTTGAGGTGGTCTGAATGTTCTGACATAAGTTTTCCATGAAAACGTTTTTATTGTGTTTTTAATTTATTTATTAAGATGGATTCTCAGATATTTATATTTTTATTTTATTTTTTTCTACCTTGAGGTCTTTTTTGACATGTGGAAAGTGAATTTGGATGAAACTTAAGCATTGTTTGCTTATTATTGTTCAGAGACATTGTCAATAAAAGCATTTAAGTTGACTGCTGGAGCTGTCCTTGTGTTACCTTCTGCATTGCTTCTCCATAACCCTAAAGGGGTTGCCCAGCCTCTAATTTAGGCTGGGCTTTATAAACTGCAGACTGGTGGTAGCTGCCTGGGGCATAGGACATACTGAGGTGGGAAGACCAGTAACGCCAGACCTGTCCTTGCCCTGGTGTTTGCTGGGGTTGGCTGTGGCTCCACCCATCCTGGTGGGCACAGGAGTCACTCCTTATGGCCTTCCCCATCTGATCNTGGGGCCTCCTCCTTCTACGCGTCGGACTGGGAGTCGCTGGGCGCCGGGACCAGCGGTGAGCTGGAGCCCCTCTGCACCCCTGTGGTGACCTGCACCCCCTGCCCCAGCACCTACACCTCCACCTTCGTCTTCACCTACCCCGAGGCGGACGCCTTCCCCAGCTGCGCTGCCGCGCACCGAAAGGGCAGCAGCAGCAACGAGCCCTCATCTGACTCCCTCAGNGTGTTCTGATGACTTAGCAATGACCCATCTTACGTGGGGGGAAAGAGACTCTATTTTATTTTCTAGTAGGTAGATAAATAGCTATATCCATGTACTGTAGTTCTACATTGATGTTCATTGTAACTTTACTGATCATGCATTGTTGAGGTGGTCTGAATGTTCTGACATAAGTTTTCCATGAAAACGTTTTTATTGTGTTTTTAATTTATTTATTAAGATGGATTCTCAGATATTTATATTTTTATTTTATTTTTTTCTACCTTGAGGTCTTTTTTGACATGTGGAAAGTGAATTTGGATGAAACTTAAGCATTGTTTGCTTATTATTGTTCAGAGACATTGTCAATAAAAGCATTTAAGTTGACTGCTGGAGCTGTCCTTGTGTTACCTTCTGCATTGCTTCTCCATAACCCTAAAGGGGTTGCCCAGCCTCTAATTTAGGCTGGGCTTTATAAACTGCAGACTGGTGGTAGCTGCCTGGGGCATAGGACATACTGAGGTGGGAAGACCAGTAACGCCAGACCTGTCCTTGCCCTGGTGTTTGCTGGGGTTGGCTGTGGCTCCACCCATCCTGGTGGGCACAGGAGTCACTCCTTATGGCCTTCCCCATCTGATCTGTCTGGGTCTGGTCCCCTTTTGTGCCTCTGCATGTCACCTGCTGTGGTCTTTCAGGGACAAGCTGTGGAGGCCTTACTGGAAAGGAGGTGAAAGGGCAGCTGGGTTCACGCCTCTGGATCGTGGAGGCTATCTCCATGCTGGGGCCCACCCAACCACGTGCATGTGCCCAACAGCCCAACTTCCTCCTGCCTGGGGAGGAGTGAATATGTGCCCTGGGTTCCCCTGGGCTTGGCCTGGCACCTCTAGGAGTGGCTATGGAGTAGTGTCTTCTGGCCACGTGGGGAGGAGAAATGCTCACACACTTCCTTCTCTCTTTGGGCTGATTGTTATGGGCAGAAAACAGCCCTGTCCTGTACTCCTTGTTTTCTATTAAAGCTAGCCTTGTCTTCATGTGAACGTGAGTTATAGCAAACAGCTCATGTGCCCTGAGAACATGCTGCCCCCTGGGGTCTGCTGCAGCATGGCCTCTCCTGCCTGAGTTAGTTTAGAGGGGCTGCTACCCCCTGTTTCTGCTGTGTCCGGTGAAACACATATCCCCTGGTGGAACAGCAACTGGGGGCAGGTCACCCCTGCCTGCAGGGCACTGCCCTGTTCCCTCTGTAATGCTTATACATGAGGAGTCCCCCAAGAGCAGTGAGGTTTCCCTGATGGCCTCCAGCCCTGTCATCTAGTTCTCAAGAATTCCTTTCTCAAGGTGGAGGCAAAAACACCACCTGCTCTGTCATGTGTGTCCAGCTGAAGGCCACCTTGACACTCTGCTCTCAGGCAATCTCTGCAGGCTGGAGGTTTCTCTGGAGGTCAGGGTTGGGTTTGTGTAACTCAATGTTTCCTGGTTGCTGCAGTGGGCTCTGCTTTCTTCACCCCTTCCCTTATCAGAACACGTACAGGATGTATCTCATCTCGATGGGGTGTAGTGCAGCTTCACGGCTTGCTCAACAAGGCCTGCCCTCTGCAAAAGCAAATATTACACGTGCAGCTTCCCGTCTTTCAACGTTAAGCTGGAGGCAGCGCTGACAAGTGACAAGAATGACCCCGCTTGCTACTGAGATGCCACCCACAGAGAAACAGCTACTTTCACATTGCCACTTGAGTTTACAAGGGCAACACCCAGGCACAGCAAATGCACAGTAGCGGTGACCCCTGAAGCAGTTGTGTAGGTGTAGCTGCAAGAAAGTGAGACATACGTGACAAGGAACCCCGTGAAGTCAGTGAATCTGGAACCACAACATGCCTTCTGCTGAAAGATCACCAGGCCCAAAGCTGGAGAATTCAGATGTCACAGGAGAGCTCAAGCATGCTGTTGAAATCACCAGACGTTCAGCAGAGAGGCAGAAAGCAGCAGGGGTACATAAGAGTCCCAAAATACCATACAGTTCCCTCAAAGCAGGTGGAGTGATTCTGGCTGTGTTCCCTCTCATGATCACTGGACAGGTTAAAGCAAAATCTAGCGCTTAGTTCTGAGGGACTGGGGCTTTTTATTCTAACAGCAGTGACAGCAAGTGCTGAGTCTGAGTGTCAGCTCTGGTAATGATGTCAAACTCAGGGGTGGCACCACAGGAGACACGTTACATTTAACCCAAGGCTCTAGCCCTACTCTTTGCCTTCAGCCTGGGACAATCCAGGATTCAGGATGTGCTAGATAAAATTTATGGTGTGTTGTGGGTATGACTTATCTGCTTCCTACCATTCAGGAACTCTGGAGCGAAATCTCACTCAAAACAGTGGGAATCTCGCCACTAACTTCAGCAGAGCCATGAGAGGGAGTAGTGCACCAGGCTCTGCTTGGAAAGGATTACACACGTGTGTCTCAATTATAGACTGTATCTGATACATCACACAGATATCGCTACAGAGCTTTGTGAAACAAAACAATGGAATAAGATAAGACAAGCAGGTAGCGCTCGCATTATTTCTGACGCCTCCTGTGCTCCTGATCCCATCGAGGGCAGTACTGTAATTAATTCTTAGAAATGAAACTGCAGGGCAACACAACTGGATCAGTGGACTTGTTATTGTGAATTACAAGAAAGCAGAGCTGCAAAACAACATGAAAAGCCTTAAACGCGGTTATAGGAGAAAGAGGAAGGTCTGTGTGGCAAAGTAACCCCGGAGACCCCTGGGAGGGGGCTGCAGACCTTGGACCGCTCTGACGCTGACAACATTCTATTCGTAGAATTCTATTCATAGAATCATAGAATGGTTAGAGTTGGAAGGGACCTTAAAGATCATCGAGTTCCAACCCCNTCTCTCAGGGAGCCGGCGGGCGGTGAGGCCGCTGGGGCGGCGGGGGTCCCTCCCGGGGGTCCCTCCTCCTGGGGCAGCCGTTGGGCTGCCCGTGCCCCGCGGCCGGGCCCGCGGCGCCTGCGCGGCNGGCTAAGTCGCGACAGAGCTGCTTTGCGCCCCCCTCGCCAGGCCGCGGCGGGGCGGCCCCTCTCCCCGCAGGCCCAGGCGGGGNNCTGTTTACTGTTTGGTTGCCAGGGGCGGCGGGGGCGCGTCAGGGACGTGACGTGACGTCCCACTCCCCGCCGAGGCGCTACGAGCCAACGCCATGACGCAAGCGCTTCCGGCCCTGCCCATATATGGTTAAAGCGGCGGCGCTCCTTCTTCCCACCCCTCTTCCCCCCCTCCGCTCCGTTGGCGCGTGCGGCGCTGCGGCGGGAAGATTCCAGAATGGAAGGGGGGGCGCGCGATGGGTGAGCCGTTGGACCGAGCCGTTGGGGCAACGGCCGTTGGGCGCGCGGGCAGGTTCCCTCAGCGTCCTCACAGCCTGGGGCTGCCGTGTCTTGTCCCCCTGTCCAGGCAAGGCGCAAACCCCCTGGCTGGGCTCCCCGCCTGTGGGGTGGTTGTGGTGGGCTGGTGAGGCAGCGTGGGCTTTGCTGGTCCCCCCCCTGGCGCTCCCGTTCCCATCTTGGGGGAAGGGGTGGGAGTTCCCCTGGCTCCCTGTGGTGCTTGGCACTGAGCTCTTGTTGTCCTTAATTGGACTTCCCAAGCATTGCCAGGAAATCCCATGGAAATCCACCTAGAAATCTCCATGATCAGCTCTTGGCTAGAAGAATGGACCTGAGATAGTGAAAAACCGGAGGGGGTGCATTTCAGTTTAAAAGCCAGTTGACCAAAGGAGGTGATTCTCCTCTGCTCTGGTGAGAACCCCCACCGGGAATACTGCATCCAGCTTTGGAGCCCCCAGCATAAGAACGGCATGGACCTGTTGGAGCAAGTCCGGGGGAGGGCTATGACAATGATCAGAGGGGTGGAGAACCTATCCTATGGGGACAGGCTGAGAGTTGGACTTTTTCAGCCTGGAGAGGAGAAGGCTCTGGGGAGACCTTGTAGCACCTTTCCGATATCTAAAAGGCACCTACAAGAAAGCTGGAGAGGAACTTCTTATGATGGTGTATAGTGATAGGATGAGGGTTAATGGCCTCAAACTGGAAGAAGGCAGATTTATTTTAGAAGAAAATTTTGACTGTGAGGGTGGCGAGACACTGGAACAGGTTGCCCAGAGAAGCTGTGGATGCCCTATCCCTGGCAGTGTTCAGATCCAGGCTGGATGGGGCTTTGAGCAACTTGGTCTGATGGGAGGTGTCCCTGCCTGTGGCGGGGGGTCAAAACTAGACAATTTTTAAGTTCACTTCCAACCTAAGCCATTCTATGATTTATTTTTTTTTAAATGTTAACGTTATCTCCATATGGTATTAGATGAAAGAACATAATTACCCTATTTCTTATTGCACTTACGGTATCCGAGCTACCCTGCAAAGCCTCATTTCAGCATAGCTGGTGACCAGGCATCTGTATCCTTGAACACTTGTTCTGTTGGTTCTCTTGTCATTTATTTTGTTGATTCTTTGCCAATAAATCTGACTCTTCTGCTTTCAGTCAAAATAGAACAGGAAGCCTGCCAAAAAAAAGTTTTCAGAGCTAGTGGGCAGTCAAAAATAAATGGATTGTTCAGAGAAGGTAAGGTTCTGGAAAAGAATTAAATTAGTATTTTGTTCTGTGCTCACTGTAGAGGAATTCAGGAAGGTTCCTATGCTTATACTCAATTTTGTGGAAGATTTATCAGAAGGTATGTCTCGAGCTGAAGTGTCTGTAGAAAAGGTTATGAAACAAATACCTAAAATAAAAAGCCCTGAATGATATTATTCTAAGAGTTCTAAGAGAAGTCAAGATTTAAATAGCTGAGCTGCTTCCTAAGGGTTATGTGTAACATCTCATTTAGAAGCACTTTGATAGCAGGGAACGGGAAGATAGTTAATATGCCCATTAAAAAAGTGGCTAGAAGAGTTCAGGAGACCTGCTGAGCAATGAGCCTGTTATCTGTACCAGCTAAGTTAATGAAAGCTTTTTGAAAAGGTGGACTAATGGGCCTGGGGAGAAAACAGTGAACTAGGAGAGCTGGCGGAGGTTTTCTAAAGAGGAATCCTGGCTTCACGTGTCATTTGGAGTCCTGTGTGGAGTCAGCAAAGCATGTGGGCAAGAGAGATTCAGCTGATGTAGTCTACTTAAATTTCTAGAAAGCATTGAACACAATCGGTCAGCCAAAACTTTTGAAGAAACTGTGGAGTAAGGGGAAAAGTTTTCAGGTAGGTAGATGACACTGATTTAAAGGCAGGCTGCTGCAGGGAGCAGAAATCTTTTCTGGGTGGAAGGAGTCAATACATGAAGTTCCACAAGCATCTGAATTGGAGCCTGTGTTCTGAGAGGAACTTTAGTAAAACTTGACAAAGTGAGTAGGTGAATGTGAAGTGTTTCAAATGGGAGATAAACCATCCTGACTTCAGATACCCAGGAACAGCCTAGAACCTGATTTATCACTTAGGAACAAGATCTTGGCATGATAATAGAACTGTGGAAATCTCAGCTCAGGGCTTGGTAAATGAGTAAATCAAATGTTAGGAGGTAATAAAGAGCTAGAGAGCAAAGCAGAGAGCAGCGTCGTGGCATGGGGTAAATCCACAGTGTGCCAGTGCTTTGAATGCTGTGTACAGTTCTGATCTCATCTTCATAAGGACATAGAGCACTATAAGAGCTGCAAGGCAGTAAATAGGTGTTCTGAGGTGTGGAACAGCTTCTGGGTGACAAATGGATAAATTAAGTAGGACTCTTCTGCATTAGAGACACAGGAGTGAGGGCAGGTTTCTTTCAGGTTAAGAATGATGTGCATCAGATTAAACTTGGGGAACATGTGGGACAAACCCAAACTTGATGAGGTCGCCCTTTCCATATTGTGGTTACTTGTGGAAAACCGTGTTCATGATTTTGTGGATACTACAAGGTGGGGTTGTTTTCTGAGCTGAAAAGAAGTTCAGCAAATGAGCAGAAGACAAAGTTCATGAGGACTATTAAATAAAAAAATAACCCCTTTGTTTGTGGAAGTCCTGATTTTTGTAAATTCTGGGGGCCTTGGGGAATACTATGGGGAGGCAGCACTACACCTTGACTTTGTCCTTACAACTTTCTTCAGCTGGTTGCTGTCAGGTAGTGTCAGGTGACTAGCTGATAGCAGGGGGGAGGTGTGCTTGATCTGATCAACTGTGACCATTCCTATGTGGGTCTGTAAGTATGTAGCTGAACTTGCTGCTCTTAGCTCTTATTCTGTGCTTCCTTATTGTAATGTTATTTGAAATTTGTTTAAATTGCCAGAAGATGTGATCTCATATGTCCGTGCTCCTCATCCGTTCAGATCTTTTACTGATAAGGTTGTTCTTTGACGCTGCTTCCGGCAGGCTTTCCAGGCATAGTAGGTAGGCTGGTGATCCGGTGAGGTGCTGAAGTGAAACTAACAACACTCATTCTTCTCATTTGGAAACAGCGGATGTCCACAAGGGACCTAGATATTATATCAACAGGATATCATGGGAGAACAAAAGAAGGTCATAACTAGCATGTGGACAAAGTATCTTTATTATTTCCAATTATGGAGCTCTTGTTCTGCTTCCCCTCCTGTATCTTTGGCCTGCAGAACAACAGATTTGCAGCTCGTCTTCACTGATTATGTTTGAGCTCTGTTTTTATACAAGTGTTTTGTAGCTTGATCCTGTTGGCTAAAGACAACCAGCTGCAGCATTCAAGGAGTCATTTTAATTCTGATTGCATTGCATCTTCCATTTGGTAAGGATTTAGTTCCTTTTCAGTAGTCCATCTTAAATCTTCTCATGCTAGGGTTTAAGGGAAGCAAAACTAGCTCATAATACAGTATTTATCTGGTTTTGTTTGCAAAACTAAGTATTTGTTTTGAATTGGTAGTGGTATGGCAAAGGCCATAGAATACAGTAGTAGCGTCAGTCCTGAAACATATAATTTGAAATGTACAGGATTTAGATATTAGGGTTTTTAAGTAAAACATTATTTTGATACTGCTCTGAAGTATAGTGGGTGCTTCAGCATGAGAGTGATGCAATTCCCACTATGAAGCATTTGAACTCTAACTGTAGGTGAAATGACAGTTGCTGGTAGCACACAGTAGAAAGAAGGACAAGCTCTGTTACAGCATTTAAGCATGTGATATGGCAATTGAATTAAAATAGTAATGTAACCTAATGATGATGTGTCATTAACCTCGAGGACACTAAGGAAGATAAACCAAAGTAATGTGTTCCCATTACATAAGAGTGGAGTGCAGAGCCAAGAATGGAGTTTCAGCACAGATAAGGATTTTACTCTGAGACTTTCAAAGAATTCAGCTCTTTACAGATCGGGGCCTCCCATTTTCCCTCTCCTTTATTTTTTTTTTTTTCTTCTTTTCTCCCCCCTGCTATTTGCCAGCAAGTTCTAGGTGCCACAAGCCTGCCTATGTCTGTGGTGCTGAATCAAAGTGGATAAGTAGCAAGCTTGAGCTTGCTTGAGGACAGCTGATTTTCCACTCTGCTCTGCTGTGCAGTAATAACCCTGGTCTCTGAAACAGTCTTGGCCTGTATCAGTTAGCAGTCTCCAAGACGGGGTATTGGCATAGTTCAGAGGGCAGTGTGTGTCTGATGAGCAGTAGGCAAGATGATGTGAAACCAGGCTCCCTCCACTCTGCAGGGTGATACAACAATATCCTAAAAAGGTTTCATCCTGTCAAACACACCTCTGCTTCAGCATTCAAGTCATAGAATCATATAATCATTCGGTTTGGAAAAGACCCTTGGGATCATCAAGTCCAACTATCAGCCCTGCTCTACAAAGTTCTCCCTTATCCCATATCCCCTAGCACCACATCTAAATGACTGTTAAAAGTCCTTTAAGAGTCTTAAAAGACTCTTAAAAGGCCTTGAGCTTCATGCTGTAAATCACCCCTTTTGGGCTACAGCACAGCCCTTGTTTCTTCAATCTGAATGGTTGACATAACACCCCTCAAGTAATACTTAGAGCTACAGAGACACCACGTATAGTTTGGAGGTGACCACAGCCAAGTCTGTGTAGTGTGGATGTGGTGAGTGTAGGGCCTGGCCCATCCACCACAGAACCATTCCTGGCCCTGCTTCATTTGGTATTGTAGATGCTGCCTGTGTCACCACTCTATAAACAAGCTCTGGAAGCTTAGAGGAGGATTTACCTCTCACTGTAAGGGTTGTGTAAGGTGCCCAGTGCTCCAAAAGGAATTCTCATGATCGCGGTGTTTGGTAAACTACCCCCAAATCATCCTAAACATTGGGTGGGATTTAAGGGAAACGTGAACTAAAGCTTTTCACTGAAAGGTAGATAAGTAGCTGTAACTGGAGACAAGTACAGTGAAATAACATACAAGGAAACACATTACCCTGTCTGGTGGTTTATCTTCAAGATCTTTGTTTCAGTCGGCAGGCTTAGCTGAGGGGTGTAGGAAGCTGATTGAATTATGCTTTTAGAATCTTGGAATGATACTCATACAGGGTATGGAAGAGATGTTCCCGATTAGGAACATTTATTAGAGAAGAGTTTTATATGTACTCCATTTACCTCTCCATTCCTAGGGACACTACTGAGGGCAAATGCTTCACTGGGTATGGCTTCTGCTTTTAGTTCCAGCACATTTAGTCAAGACCTGAACTTGTAATCACCTTCCTAATGAAACTCATTTTGTTGCAGCTGTAGTCCCTGTTCCAGAAAGGTACTAAAGGGGTGCAAGATTCTTGCTTATTACACCAGAGCAGGATTAACACAGCTTCTTGATAAACCTGTCATATAATGTAAACATAAGCAATCTTTGCCAATAGGGCTTTAGCACATCAGAATTGAAAAGTTTGATTTTTTTTTTCAGAATTTTTAGAACCTGCAAATTGAGAAACATTTTGCTGTGCAAGGATTTTTGTGCCAAAAATAAATGCAGCTTATTTGCTGATTCCTTATAGAGAGCGGATATTAAGATTACAGTTATGGAGTTGGAAATATCTGTGTGTTTATGATCGAAGTGCCAACCAATTCCATTTGCTGGATATGTGGAGTTGATTATAATGCCATGCATTTGAACCCCAGCAAAATCTCCTTTTTCCAAACCACTTTATGACCAAAGCCTGCCTTATTTTTCTTCTTTGTGCAACATTGTCTCTTGCTGTTCTAACATCAGACACTGGCTGCTGCTAAAGGCTTGAACTGTTGTGTGCATGTGAGAACAATTATCACAGCTAATTTAAGGCACGTGTAGTTGCACAGGGAATGACCTCACAGCTTCCAATCTTGTCATAAATATAGCCTAATTACTGGATATTGCATGACAGATTGTGCCCTGCAGGTGATCAGGCACAGAATGTGGTGAAGACCAGCTCTGACTCTTAACCAAAGGTTTGTATTTCCTTTTAAGATACATCATGCACTGAAATAAGCATCTGTGTTTATGAGGACAAAGTATTTATTATGTAATGATTTTCACCTGAGGATCTTGGAGCTCCTTGCTGGCACTAATGATTGAAGTGTTCTGTTCTATTCTGCAGCTTACCATGAGCCGTTCAGAGCAGCATCTGAGAACTTCCCCATTAACCTCAAATGTGACTAATACGCAAATGTGTGGTTTGTTCCCCTCTCCCCTCCCTGGCAAATTCTGTGTTGCAGTGTGTTTGCATTACAGGTGAAAGCAGCATAGCTTGCAGTCTGGAGGTGCAAGTACTGAAAGATCGTTAGTCCCTAGGGAGCCTCATTTTCCAAATTTGGACAAGTCCTTGGAAAATGGGGTCTCTTCCATGTGCAAGCGTTACGTTATTGCAGAGTCTTCTTGTGCTAGAGGGTCAGAGTTGTTGCTTACAGTCTATCTTTGTGTTTCAGGAGACCTTTTTTTTGACGTGCTGGTGCCAGGCCACTGAGTACCTTGAAGGTGTTGACTTCGGCTTTTCACTGACTCAATTAGCTGTCCTCCAGAACCATATAAAGCAAGTGAAGAGTGTGATCCCATCTTAATAGCCAAGTAAATCAAGGCACCAAAACCACAGTTTCAGGATAGCTTAAGTCAGTCTACATGTGTGGTTCTGCTATCTTCTCTGCTCCCATTCATGTGACTCTGTTTCCTTCCTGGCTTCCACACAGCTGCTTGTCTGACCTCCCAAATGATTCAGGATGTTACACTGGCACAACAAATGTATTTATGTGGGAGGGTTAAGTTCCAGCTGATCTGAGTCCCAGACTGCAGGTTCTATCAAATGCTAATACCAGAGCAATGGAATAGACAGACCCTCTAGCTGACAGAGCTGTATGAGCTCCTATGGAACAGCCTATTGAGGGCATAAGGGATTTACATAAATTCAACTTGGACTACTGACTCTTCAGACTGTGCTAAAATCCTAGTGTTTTACCATGAAGGTGGTCAAACACAGGAGTAGGTTGCCCAGAAAGGTTGTGGAATCCCCAACCTTGAAGATTGTCAAAACTTGACAAGGCCTGCTCTAAGTGGCCCTTCTTTGAGCAGTTGGATCGAGTGGTCTCCGGAGACCCCTTCCAATCTACGTGATACATTGAGTCTATGATCAGTGGGATCGGTGAGGTCCAGCAGAGTAGAGGAGTAATGCACTGGTGGTAGGTGTGAAAGCAGTCGAGTGGTAACACACAGTGTTTGTGGCAAGTAACTGCTCCAGATGTATGAAACAACTCTATGTATATGTATGAGCATCTCTAAGATCTGGATGTCATGCTCTGACAGATGTCACTAGCAGCTTAAATTGCTGTGTGGTGTGCGTTGCTAGCTCTCCCATGTGACAAAAAGGAGGCTGTGCGTAGCTTCCTGTCCCTGGTGCTGTTAGCTAATCAAGTAACTTAGGAAAGGGGCTTGTGCAGAGCTCCCTAATGCCCAGTGGAAAAGGCTGAAGTCCCCATTATTTTCTGCATCTCCTGGAATGGGTGTGTTATCCCTGGCCAGGAGAGCAGGGTGGAGACACTGGCATGGGAATGCCTGAAACCACCCCAGCCAGTTGCATCACTGCACGAGCCAGACCCCCGAGGCAGTGCTTTTAGACTCAGCCACCTCTAAACCCAGATCTTTGGGGTCCCAAGACTTCCATTCACTGGGATTTCTTTCCCCCATGTCTGATTTTTCTGTACATGTCATCTGTGGATAAAGTGCCGTAGCTTAAACAAGTACGTTATAGGTGTTTTACTGGATCTGACAGAATCATGCAAATGTCTTTGTGGCCTTGGTGTTCAGTTTTCTGATGGCTGTGAGCACGATCCTGAGCTGTAGCAAAGCTGTCCGTTAATGTGGCTGCCTGTGTCTCCGGAGGTTTTGCAGTCCCTTGCTGGTCCTGTGTCAGTGGGAGAGTATTGGTGCTACTTAGGATTTCATCATCATGGTGCCTGGAGTCATGTGGTTATGTAAGAATTTAAATTTCGTTTTTTGTTAAGCATGTGTTTAGATCTTGAGATCAAGGAGGAGAGTTGGGCAATATGAACCCTCTAGCCCCAGTCGCTTGAAGCAATGAGCAACATTCAACTCCTACGGCATCAATATCAAGCCGATCTCAGGAGTTACTGGGGATCTGGCTCACAGGCTGGCAACCGTGGGTGGGCAGCCCTCTCCACCTGACTCCCCGCCTGAAGAAATTGCCCTCCAGCCTCGCCGTGCCTCTTCCAGGTCCCCCTACAAGTCCTCTCCTGAGAGCTGTGCCCCTTGCTGCTCCCTGCCGGGGATCTCCAGGCCGTGTTCCATCCCAGCCCAGTAAGAGCATCCCGCAGTGCCCTCTGATGGCCAGTGGCTGGCCGGGTCCCTGACTCGCTTCCCTGGGCTGGGCACTCCTAACTGCAGCCCTGGGCGGTCCCGGCATGTTTTTACAGCCTTGCAGGAATGTTGCCGGTCCGGTGGGTAAGTCTTCATTCCTCGCCTTTCACTGCTCCCTGCTGGTCTGCAGGACGCTGAACACTGGGGGAGAAGAGCCAAAGTGATGAGTTCTAGTTGAGGAGTATTGAATCAAGATACTCTGACTCCAGAGGCTGTTACTCCAGCCCTGGGCTCAAAGCAGGTTGAACAGGAGCGTGTAGCTCATGGCTTTGTCCAGTTGGATATTGAATGTTGCTGGGAGTGGAGGTTTCACAGCCTTTCCAAGCTTGGTCCAGTGCTTGACCATTCTCATGGTAAAAATTCAGGATCTTGGGGCATGCTTTGAAGACCTCCCCCACTGCATTCCCAAACTTTTTACAAATTCCAAATGCTTTTTCAGCAAACCGGCTCCTCAGCCAGGTGGCACCCTGTACTGTTGCACATAGTTATTCTCTCCCAGGTAGGTGAGTTTGCATTTGATTATTTTTTTTCAAACTTCATGAGGTTCCTATCTACCATTTATCCAGCCTACTGGGATTCCTCTGTATAGCAGCCCTACTCTGAGTATATCAGCCACTACCCCTCATTTAGTGTTGTGTGTGAATTTGCTGGCCATATGCTTTGTCACATCATTTAGGGTGTTAGAAAAAGCATCACAGAGTATCAATCCTGGTATTGACTTTTCACAGATGCTGCTCAACTCCATAGGTTGTTGCTTGGACTTTGTAACTGCTGATCAGCTTAGAGCTTGGCCATCCAGAGAATTTCAACCAACTTCATTATTTGTGTGCCCAGTGATTATCTCACTAATTTAACTTTAAGAATACTAGGGGAGATGGCATTCAGAGCTTCACTAAAGTCAGTCTAAACTACTGGCTTAATGGGAACTGAAGGGCTGTTGCTCCACCCCCAGGGCAGCAGCCTGCTTTGCCAACTGCCCCAGGCAGACCCTCCGGTCCTCTCCACAAAAAATCTAGCCCAGTCACTCACCTGATCCCATCTCCCACCTGCACTGATACTGCTCTTCCCACCTCACTTTTGCCCACCTGCTCTCCAGTGATTGCCAAGCCTCACAAGGGTGCTTCCTGGGGTAGGACCAGGTAAACAGGTAGACTTTTCATGGAACGGACAGGTTGTTGATACATGGCCAGACTTGCTCTCGGAGTCTTTTGCCTTGTTGCGTAGCTGCTGTGCAGTCTGGCAATTGAAATACCTTTTGATGAAATTTTGTTCTTAATCCTCTCAAATATGTACATGTGCTGATATTGAGTCTAGTTTACCTAATGAAACCTTGGATAGAGTGGTCTGTTCCTGTAAATACCACGCAGACCAGGGCCTGGCAACCTCTTATCAGATTTTGCCCTAGGGAATTGTAAAAAGTCAGAGAAGAATTGTGGGGCTGGGATCTGGCACTTGTGAAAGGCGCTGCAGAGCATACAAGGAGCTTGGACTCCCACGGGCTATGCTACTCAGGGGAAGAACTTTGATTTTGTTTATTTTGTGAAATCTGTTTTTTGACTCTTTGAACTGTATTCTGCAGGAAGGACTCAGGCAGATCTTGGGCTGAGCTTGTTCTTGAGCCAGTGGGAGAGCCCAATACTGAACAGTCCACAGAGGCCGGATCCTTAAAGGGAGTGAATGTCTTGCTGTAATACTGTGCTGGCAGAGGATGTTCAGGTGGCACTGAGGCTGAAGGGCTCTTTGGATATAGAGGAGGCTGTAGAGCTTTTTGGATTCAAACATTATGCTGTGTGTATAAGTTGAGGGTGATTTCTAAAGTAAGTAAAAAGGTAGGAATATACAGCCCTGGTGGAAAGTACCTCAAAATTTTCTGCACTGCTACTAAATTATTTATGTCCTTGCTGCAAAACAAACAGCAAAAAAAAAAAAGTCCTGTCCACATGGGATTTATTTTTGATCTTTTGAACCCAGAACAGAAATCCCAGTGTGATGAAAAGGGAAGTTGGGGGTAAGACTTCGGTGAGTTTGTGTAAAGTGTACAGTAGAGCTGCCTGCTTTGTGAGCAGCAACACTGCAACCGGTTCTCAGAAGTTAGCTTGTCTTCGCTCCTTGCACAGTGGAGGAGGGAAGGCAAGTTAGAAGACTTCTGAACCTGGCACTGGTCTGTTGCTGCTGTCTCTGATGGCCAGGGCTTTTACATGGCTGAAGAGTGGGCAGGGAACAGATGCTGAGGACAACTTGTTAATGGCTGAGGAGGTGAGGCACCCCGAAACAGTGGTGTTACAGACATGCTGGGTGCAGCATTTGAAGCGCAGCTTTCTGAGCTTGTAAAGGTCTGTTTGAACCCAACTGGCCACTGTGTAATAGGTGCTGCTGTGCTTTTTTTGGGTCTGCAGTATCTGAACATTTCCAGAAACAGCCATGTTTCTAGTTGTTTGTATGTCCTTGCTCTCATCAAAGAAGCATCTGTATGTTTAAGCTGGTCTCTTGTTTTCTCTTGTACCTGATGGTCTGCTATGTCCAGTTGCTCACTGTGCCAGATCAGAGAACCAGCCTTGGGTAGTTTGAGATACGTTCTCTTTGTTGCACTTGCTTGGGTTTAATTGACCATTTGTGTCTAGTCTCCAGAGTGGCCCATGGAGGTCTCTCTTCTAAAACAACATAACTAGTTTCTTTATTTTCTTTTTTTCCTGAGGGCCATCTTTTTTTCTCACCTATCTGCTGACATTCAGCACATGGAAAGCAGATCAGTGGGAGACGTGGTCATCGAAGTCAGTCATGCAACAGAAATGCCCGCTGTTGTGCTTGTAAGGAGGGTTAGTTACCTGGGTTTGAGAGTTTGTTAGCAGTTATGCAGCGAGAGAGTCCTGCCTGGCTTACATGCTCTACTCTGTTCTCAAGACCCTCAAAATAAAAGTGGAGACGTAGTGAAATATACAGTCAGTAACAAACACTGTCTCTCATTCTGGGAGCAGGGACTTTTTGCTGTAGTGGGTTTCCTTGTCAGAGAAGGGTGTTAGTCCCAGTCCTCTCCTGAGGACTGTCAAGCATATTCCCTGTCATTGGAGGTGCAGAGCTGTAGATGGTGTCTGCAGAATGATCCCAGCAATGCAGAAGGAACAGGGTTTGCTGAGGAGTTCTAATAGCTGCAGAACCTGAGGAGCATCCTCTTGCAGACCTTGACAGTAAGGTGCTTCTGCCAAGATCCCTTGGTACAGAAGCTAGTTTCTATCAAAGCTGGAGAGGCAGGATGAGGGATGAGTCCAGCCAGGTGTTTGGCTAATGCTTCCCAAGGAGCAAGTTTTTTGTTTGCTTGGCTCTAGACTGCAGTCATGCTGACAGGCAAGATGTTAAAATAAAGGCTGCATGGCCCCTGTTGACTCTGCCCAAGTTTTTTCTTTGTTTCCTTCCAGTGGAAGCCTTACACGCAAAGTCTTGCAATGTGCCTTTCAACTAGGGCTCTGGATCAAGTCTTACAAAGATTGGGTGCAGCTGCAAGACTGCTGGAGGGAGTTTTATCCTCACATCAGATGGAGCCGGGGCAAAAAAAAAAAAAAAAAAAAAAAAGGGTAAATCACAGCGCCAGCAACTTTCTTGGCGTCTCTGGGATTGTAGCTCCTCCTGCCCCTCCGGCCTTCAGAAATGTACTCGGCAGAGCTGCCCGCATAGAAAAACAAATGCATCCCAAACCAAAACAAACAGAGCTGGGTGTTGGTAGTGAATGGGCCAACACTGTGTGCTGGCGTCATCTCTGCCCACTGCCAGCACGTTGTCATAGGAACAGCTGGATTATTTTACAATCCAGCTGTGGAGCCAGTTCTCCAAAGGAGTCGCCTGAAGGGAGGAGAGAGGGGTGGGCAGAAGGGAGCACTGCTGTGTTTTCTGGTAACTGGAGGGAGGAAGAGTGTTAATGGAGAGAGGGAGGGAAGGATTACCAGTGGGTGCCATCTATCATAGACTGAAACCACAACCAGTCATTTCCAGATAACTGACTCTCTGCTGCTAGCTGCATCTGGGAATTACAAGATGCCCTGTGGGAGAAGGGGGGTGAGGAAAAAAGGCAAATATTTTTGTGTTAAGGCTGATAACGTGTGTATCCCAGCGTGTTGTCCAGCGGTGACTGTGGCTTGCCAGCCTGGGGGAGTGCTGTGTACCTGTATGGGGCCCCACCACCCCAGAAAGTTGGAGCTGATTGAGTAATGGGTGTTAGCTCACCAGGAAAGAGTTTCATCGCTGCTCCCCTTGCCCTCTCTCAAATATTTATTACCCTGTTTCCTTTCTGGAAGCATTTTGGATCCTGTTTTGAGGCTGCAAAGCACTGAGGGCACCATAGGTATCTAAGTGAAGGTTTAGTCTTTGTGCTGATGAAGGCTGTTGTACCAAAATGAACACCTTTAGTCCAACAGCAGGATGTTTGCTCTTTAAGTGATCTCTGGGCCTTGTGGTTTAGCAAGTCACACTGGTTTTGTGCATGATGTACCCTGCAATGAAGATTTGGTGACAAAAGCAAAGAGCCTGCAGCCGGGTTGAGAACAAAAGCGGCGTCTTTGGTCTTGCACAGCTGGGGCTGTGAGGAGTTGCCCTTCTAGAAGGGGAAACCGGGCAGGAAGAAGGTGGTCTGCTGGTGGAAGTGCTCCTGGCCCGGGTGGGAAGCGAGCTGAGGTGGAGAAGCTCTGCTGGAGGTGTTAGTACCTCCCTGGTGTGCCGTGTCCGGGACGTGGTTCCACTCGTGGTCTCTGAAATAAGCAATCCCTCCGCACCTCCTGTTTTAGCCCATTTTCGTGTTAGAAGTGGCGACAGGGAGCCCCGGGAGGCGGTTCCCGGTGGCGGCTGCGAGCCGCGGCCGGCAGAGGNCCGCTGCTTGCCGCCGACGCTGGGCTAGTCCGGCCTGGCTTTGGCGAGCAGCGCGGGGAGACTCGGGGTGAACGCCAGGCCCGGGCTTGTGTGAGCGCTCCTGGGGCTAGAACTCCTCCAGGGCACCGGCTGGCGGGTCCCGCCATGGGAGGGGGCCAGCCACCCCCCTCCACTGTGCTCACCCAGGGAAATACAAGGGTTGGCGGGCAGGCAGCCTGGCTCTACAGAAGTTCTCCCTTTATCAGTCACAGGGTGGGAGCTCCAAGCAAGGATCGTGGGTTTGACTGTCAGGACAGATGAATTAGCCTGCTGTAGAAACCGTGGTCTCCCTTCCCTCTTGCTAGGTCATCTGGCTGTGCTGATAGGCTTGGCTGGCTCTGGAGACCTCTTCTCACACGCAGTGTTTGCCAGAGCTAGAAGGACAAGTCCTATTGCTTGATTTTGAAGTGGTGAGTGCGTGACAGATAAGAACCACAGAATGCCAGGGAGCATGCAGGATTCTGGCATCATGACTTTGCCCTTTATTGGAGTTCAAAAAAGATACTGAGCTGTTTTCCATACTTCACTTGACGTTTTGGTGATCTTGTGTATGGATTGATGCTGTGTGTGTAGGCTAGGGCCCAGGGCAGATTTGGAAAGGGGGCACCTGTCTTGTCCCTTACTGATTCGTAACACTTTACTAAAATACAAGTCAGAGTTGCAAAGAAATGCTTTAGGCACTGCTGTACTTTCTTTCATCCCTCCTTCTCTCTCCATTCTTCTGGCTCCTCCCAGTGGTCTCTATTAACCCTGCCAGTGAAGAACTTGCAGCCCCCTTTAAGTGGATGGTTCGCAGGGCTTTGAGTATTTGTATCCAGCCTATCTTTCAGCATGTGGGCTTCTTTATCAGCTCATCTCCAAACTTGTGAGAGAAGCTCCAGTGGGCACTGGAAGCTTTAAATTATTTGCAGGATTTGGACTTACTAGTAAAGGTACCTGTTTGAAAAAATTACTTCTGGGCTTTTTTAGTAGTGCAGTTGTGGCCCTGGCCCCTGTTCTGGAGGAGTTATTTACAGATGAAAACAGCACTGGAGAAGTCTGAGTTTGGCTCATAAATTATACCAAAAAAATTATTTGCTTGGTGTCTAAACTACCACTCTGGTTATTTCCACATTTGTGAGGAGATACAGAGATTCCTCTTTTCTCCTTGTATTTTTGGTCTCTACTGCTTTGGGGACATGGTTGAGAAGGCAAGCTGAGGTGGTGACTAATGAAGTGTCTCAGATGTCTTTCCATGATGAGACAGCCACTAGTGTGGAAAATACTGCACTTTTTCTGGGGGGAATTTTGTCTCTTGCTCTCTGCTATAGGGAACCCACTTTCTTGTTCTTTATTTTAGCCTTCAGCAGAGGAGGAAGATTTAGGGGGTTTCAGGCAAGTCAGTGGGACCGTGTTTATTCTAGAGCTTCAGCAGATTCTCACCACTGTGACATTCAGGTTAGACTTTGCTTCCAACTTATCCCCAGTCTCAGCTGTTACAAATTTACCTGACTCTTCTCCCCATGCAGCCCATCACCCTGATGTTGCACCATCGTTTGGTAGGACCTGCCAACCCTGCTGTTGTCGCGAATAATCGCTTGGGCCAAGCCACCTGGCCAGAGCTGTGGTGCCAGGCAATGTGGTGAAGCCATAGCAATGGTAGCCCCCAGCATGCTGATGTCTGGGGTGTGCAGGCAGGTGGCTGTTGCCAGTGCATGGAGTGATGTGTGTAATGAGAGCAGCAGTTGCTGGGTCCCTGGATTTTGCATGTATGCAATGTAGGATCTCTGGTTGCTTGCAAAACAGCTGTATGGAGCTTTTATTCTTCAAAAGGCTGGTGTTGGTGGGTAGCAGGACTGTCCATCATCTGAAGATGAGACATGGAAGCTGGGGCAGAATATGGGAAGGGAGCAGAAAGAAGCGAAAATGAAATTCATACAGGGTAATTGCAGGAGGGTGGGGGAGATGTGACTGACTTTTATGGGGAGCACACCCCCTTGCTGTGGGTTCAGGATGGAGCAGGAAGCTGGAACATTATTGTCCTGATCCACTTTGGCACTTTGAGGGTGCAATGTGGTAGCTGAAGCCCAGCTCTGCTTTAGGGGTTCCCCAGCAAGGTGTACCCAAGACCCTGGCAAGTGTCCCAGGACTCAGGACCCAGGCTGGTGTGCCACTGCTGCTGCCAGTGGCAGTGGTAATGCTGAGGCTAAGAACATGCACCAGAGTTAGAGTGCTCGGATGCCCAGCTCCTCCTGCCTTTCAGATTCTGCCTTTTCTTAAGTGGTACTGTGTGAGGAACTCATGGCCGGTGATGGATCTGGGCCTTCTGTGCTTGGTACTGTATCCCCAGAAAATAAGCAGTCCAGCTCCTCTGAACCAGTGCTCAGCTGCACTTTCTAACAGAACTGCCCCTGCAGAAAGGACCTGCAGGCACTTCAGTGCATTGTTTGTCCAGGTTTTTGCCAAACTCTTGTCCTGCAAGGAGTCTGAATGCTTTTACTAGAAAAGGATCTTTAACAGCCAGTCCCGTTCAGACCCTGAATGGTATTGTTATCTTGAGCTGGAACTGTCATATAGGAGTGGTGTTGCTGGGTCCTGGCATTTGGTGCCCTTGCAAGTGTCAAGCATACCACTGGCCTGGGAGTAATAAGGCACTAAAAAAATAATTGTGTAACATGTCAGGGTTGATGCCTCTTCCTCTATTTGCAAGAGCTTTTCTGCTTGCAAACTTTTCAGTCTCATAAGTGAGGCATCGGTTCTAAATTGTTTTTTGGAAGGAAACATGATCAGATCAGCTTTGGCCCTCCATTGTAGACTTTAGCTAGTAGCAAACTTACTGGAATCACATAAAAAATAAAGACCAAGTGAAGATTTTCTCAAAAAAACCCAAATGTGTCTTTGCTTGTCATGCTTATAACCTTGGTATTGCAGCCATGAAATCCTGCAAAGCAGAAGGGCTTAAAAGTATGGACAAATGTGAAACTAATTAGCTCAGTGTCATTGTCCAAGCTGAAAGAAGTGCTGAAAGAAAATAAACATTCACAGTGAAACACAGCATGGATCTAAACAAATTCTTTCAGCTTTAGTAATAATCTGCAGTGCTTTCCTACTAAATGAATGACTGGAAATTTTTTTATTATTTTAAAGCTGAGGTTGTACTCTGACACCATCACCCCCAAGTCTGTGTGGCGCAGCACAGACCTGCTTTTCCAAAGGGCTTTGCCACAGAGGCTGGGCCAGGCTCTTCCCCTCTCTGCTATCAAAGTGTTTCTTTGTGCAGGCAATCATGGTAGCTGCATGTGTCAACTAAGCATGCAGCTGCACGCACAGTTTTTCCTTTTGCTTTGGACTCCTGCCTTTTAGAGATCAGGCCATGAGTGATTATGGTTTTTTTTTTTTTAATTTGCTTTGCAACTACTCTGATCCAGGAGAATGCCTCCATTTCCAGAAGAAATTGGTCAATGGATTTGTCTCTAGGTAAAGATTTTTCTGTACTCTGCTCTGAGCAAAGCTTGTTGGCTGCAGGGAGGATTGTAGCTGCAGTTATGTCTGCTGTGAAATTCCCAAGATTCCCATCACCACCCTCCTTTAAACATCCCCCAGCCCTGCTATAAACAAGTGAGAGACACTCACCCTGCACCCTGGCTGGGAGCCAAGGATATCGGGCGCTCTGGCTGGAGACAGAAGGGGAGCCCAGAAAATAGTGTCAAGTCGTGAATCATCTCAGTGGGGATCGACAGCCACCATCAACCAAACCAGACAAACCTGGGGCTCACAGCTTAATAAGCAGTTTATTTCTAGTGGAAGTTAACAGTGTGCAGATGGGCTGGAAAGGCAGCAAAGCACTGCCAGCAAGCAGCTGCCTGCGCTCTGGGCACACAGGGCTCCTCCTTACCATGCCCTGTTGCAGCAGGATACCTGTAGGGCTGTGGATGTAGTATGTGGGCCTCTCGGGCTGTTTCTGGCTCGTTTCCTAAGGTGACAAAGCCTATGTAGTCGTGCTGTTTACCATGGGGCCCTTTGGGCTGCTTTTGCAGTTTCAACCAAATTTGAGAGAAGAGTAGAAATTGTCAAGATTGTTATATTTCTGCAGGTTTTGTGACGCTCTACAGGTGGTCAGAAGACTGAGGCCAGTTCAGCACCGTGGCACCGGAGAGACATGGAGAGTGCAGTGGGTATGGACCCTGCTCTGGAAGCTGTGAGCCGTATCTGTAGGGTGTGCGTATTGGTGTGACACATACACCAGGACTAACCAGAGCAGGGGATGGGAAGAGGTGTGAAGAGAAAGCCAGGATTAATGCAGTGTGGGAGAGGCATATGAAGGCAAAGGACACCAACGTGGAAGTTGGCTCGCCAGCTGTTTTCTTCCATTCCAAGGTCCATATCCGTATCAGCTTATGCCTCTTAATTCTGAAATCTAGATTATGCTCATGAATGAAGATTTAGGTACACCTCCATAGCTACATGTGCTGAGTGTGAGACTCATTTGGTTGAGTACATCCTAAACTCCTCTTTAGCCCAGGTTTGAAGCTTCATGCTGAGGGACTGTGGGAGGGATTTAGGTGCAGCCCACCAGCTCTTGGCAACCTTCCAAGGTGGCATGGCTTCTTTTCTTGGGAATTTCTCTCTGCCTGGTCTGTATGTGCTGTCCTCTTGCCTCAGATGGCAGGTGAAGTTATTCCATGGGTACTGCCTATGCAGAAAGTTCATGGGCCCACAGCCTCATGGGGTGTTTTTTTTTTGGCATAAACAGCCTCATGCCCAAGCAGGAGCTAGTTTTTGCTTTATGGAATATTTTACCACATTACTCTGTAAGCTCTATTTTGCAAGGTAATCTCCTGCTGTACAACTGATGCCAGTGGATCCTCACGATTATCTGTACACCCTGAGGGTTCCTCCTTCATCTGAGCCACACTGCGGCGCTTCTCATCTGGGCTGGTTTGCTGGGTCATCTGCATGCCTGGTGACTCTAGGGTCACCTTGACCAGCCACCCTCCCTCTCTGTTTGAATGGGGAGTGTGTGGCCTCGTGTCTATGGCTCAAGGGTGCAGCCAGCTCCCTCTGGTCACCATGCTCTCTGCTTCTACAAGGTTATACAAGGAAAGCTGAAACTTTCTCGCTGGAGGTGAAGGAGCAAATCCAGTCTCCAGCAGACCTGGAACAACGAACAGCTCGGAGAAGGTGTGCTTCCAGGACACATGCCAGCACTGAACCAGCACCAGTGGCAGGTTTACAGAAATGCCACAGGCAAAACGAGAGCTCTGGTAATTCACAGGCTCCCCATGTTTGACAGGCAATCATCCAGCCTCACCTCTTGTATAAGACTGGCCCCTTCATTTCATGTAGTTACCCCTGTCCCACACCCAGTAATATGTGCTTGCCAGCAGTGCTTTTGGGAAGTTAACCAGCCTCAGTGCAGAATCGGATGGAGACAGGCAATCTACCACATCCACGGGTTGATCAGCCACGCTCTACAAAACAGTGTTTTATTTGTAATCAGAAATTGCGTGGTTATGGCATCCGGCTGTGGTTCCCGTTCTTCCTTTCTTCTAGAGATTAAAGACTTTTTGAATGCCCCATGTTTACTCCCCGGGATTACAGTGGGATAAAAGCACTTTCTTCTGCTCAAGAGGCTAAACAGGCTGTGCTCACTGTGGGGCAAATAGTGCAGCTCTCATCCATTGGAGTCTCTCTTTCCCCTTAATCCCCCAGTGGTCAACATCCCTTTTAAAGCAGGGAAGTAATGCTTCTGCCAGTGCTATGCACTGCTGTCATGTGCCTTCCATTACCCCTACCCACCATGTCCTTCTCTGAGTCTCTGCTGTGAGGAATCAGGATTTTAACCTGTGTTCCCAAAGGGAAGTGCTTGGAGCCATTTTATGTGATGCAAGGTGCAAGCTGAATCAGAGAGGGACAAAACCAGCAGCAACAGAACATCTTTTTCGAGTTGTAAGCGCCAAAAGGAATTAATCACTGCAGGGAAATGGGCACTCTTGTCTACATAGAGGGTGGGAGAGAGAGAAAAGAAAGTGCTTTAGAAGGGAGAAAGGAAAGAAAGGTCCTTGCAGCGTCCCTGTCAGTACCAAAATAAATCTCTGAAGAGAGAGAGGGGAGACAATAGCAGCAGAAAGCTGCCAGAGCAATGGCAGAGCAAAGCCTTAGGAGCGGATCTTTTCCTGATTAAAGGCTGCCAGCTCTGGACCTTTGTGGTTAGTTTGCTTTGGTGAACCCAGTAACCGCTGGCATGAAGTTGTCTTTCTCATCCGTGGATTGCTTGCTAAACAGGCTGGTAGTGATACTGAGGGCAATATCCTAGCAGGAATGTAGTTGAGCCGTTGGATCAAATACTGGATTTGGACCAAGCCAGTCTTGTTTTGGAGCAACTAAACTGTCTGGTGGGCTAGAAAATGCTCTGGGGAACCTTGACCAAGGTTGCTAGAGAGCAAAGTCGCAGAGTTTCCATCCAAAAAGGATCCAGGCAACATGTCCTTACAGTAAACAGAAGAAAGCCTTGCAGTTCTGTGATCCTTAAGTCTAAGAGGGAGTGGATGAGGCTGCCGGGAGCAGGCTGACAGTCCTGGGAGGTTTTATACTGACAGAGCACATCTGTAGAGGAGAGCTGCCAGGCTGTCATGCAGACCCGCTGGGGGACCATCTCACACTTCGAGCACATGCTGTCTGCATCTCCGGGGGCTCCTTACACCTTCCTGGACATGGCTGCAGGCGGGGAAGCAGGTCAAATCATCGGCATTATTAACAGCAAATCTGACATCTGGGCTGGCTAGTGGAACAGCCCAGGCATTTGCTTTGTTTATTTTTCTTCTGCCTTTGGCACTTTTGCTCTTTACAGAAGAAGGCCTGCGTGCGTTGCTAACACACTGCTCGGGGTAAGCACTAAACGAAACTCCCACTATTTTGAGGAACCCAGCTCAGGCATTTTTTAAATAATTGCTGCTTTTGTGTGATTCTTGGACGAATTGAAACTAAAACCTCTTCCCTGACACACTGTTTTTGTCTGTTGTGCTGGTAGGCTGCTCTGTGGTTGCAAACCTCCAACATATTGACGTACCCTGATTCTGCTCTCACTTGGCCTAACTTGACACTCCGGAGTAATTTCATTAATGTCAGTGGAGACATTTCCTCTTGACTCTGGCGCAGAGCTAGTTTGGATGTAAGCCCCCACCATACATAGTGGAGAGCTGCAACTCTCTCCGGCTGCAACTAGCAAGATCTGTGCAGCAGAGGTGAACTTGCTGAAATGCAGAACATGAGCACACAACTGCTGGGGACTAGGGAGAGCAGCTCTCCTTCCTCCTGCTTGCAGTGGCTTCGCCAAGAACGGGTTTTCAACTAAAGGCTGTTAATTTCCCTGGTATGTGCTGTACAGCACAAGGAAAACAGACCTTTGCATTGATCATGACCTGTTTGGAGATATTCTTCAGAGGCACCCTCTCTTCTCTTTTTTCTCTCCACTTTCAAATGCACCCATCGGCATCTTGGTGCCTGGTATCATGAACTGCTTGCTCTCATTCAATGGGACTCAAGAGTGTTAGACTCTTTAGAGCAATTATGGTCTATTTTTAGCTGAGCTGCTTTCAAGAGCAGTTGAGTAGGTGTAGCTACAGTGTTCGGGTATGAGTTCTTGGGCGTTTGTGACTACTGAGAAGCTGAGCAGAGCTCTGGTGAGTCTGGCAGTGGGAGGTTCACTGATCTCTCTGGGGGTGTTGAAGGGAGGGGGCTGGAGTGGGTGTAGCTGGTGATACGTGTAGGCAGCCAAAACCTGGTGTTGTAATGTCTGAGACGGTCTGAGTTTGGAAAAGGCCCCGATGATATCACCCTGCAGAACTGTTAACGGCAGAGTGCAGGAAAGGAAATGTTCACAAGTCCTTTCCAAATCTGTAAAGGAGAGAAATTAATTCTCCTTCTTCCCATCCCCACCGCCCTGCTTCAAAATGACTTTCATTCGTCACCAGGCATCAGAACAGTTTTTTCTCTTTTTTTCTTCCCCTTCTGCTGCCATCTCTTTACCATGTGTGGCAGAGAGTGCTAAGGACAAAGAATATGAGAGCAGTGGTGCCTCCACACAGGTTCCCTGCGAGGACACTGAACTCTGCATACCATCCTGCAGTTTTGCTTAATCCAGCTCCAGAAGAGATAAAATGGTGCTTTCAGTGCTGCCACAGGGCATGCCAAAAAAAAGACGAGATTAAGTTCTGCAGGAGCTCTCCCATGCTACTTCTGCTTTGTGGCTGCTCGCTTTCTGCAGCTCTCCGTACTGGGGGGCTGCCCTGTGTGACTGCCACCCCCACCTGAGTCCCCTCCAAGTCCTACTTGATCGCAAGACCTTCCCTGTTCCTGGTGGCACAGCCCCTCTGCTTAAGAAAGCATCTGGTTTCTGGTGGTGCGGAGCAAGACCCTGCAGAGATCGCTTAGTTGCTCTGAGCTCTGCTGTTTCAATGTGGTCCACCCACTGTCAGAGGATCCTTGGGAGGGTGGGAAGGAGAAGCCTGAAGCTGGAACCAGTTAATGTGAATTAAGTGAGCAATAGTCTGCACGGCACAAGAAGAATGAAGAATGATGTCAACCAGGGACTGTATGAACTAGGCAATTATCTTTGTGATTTTTCTCACACCAAAATGTGGAGAATGTGTGTGAAATATTTCCCCCTAGAGCTTCACACAGCAAGACCTGCAGGCTGACAGGGCTGGTGTGTCCTACTGAGAAGAAGTGAAAGCAGGGCCTGTTAACCTGCTTTGACAGGGCCAGCTTTCTCTTTTAGCCGGTTACTCATTGGCAGTGCACAGAGTCTTGCTTTCCGCATGGGCTGGTCTTCCTTCCACCATCTGTGATGGATGAGATCAGCCTGGAGCTTCTGCATTCCTGCTCACAAAAGGGCCAATGTCGTGGGCAATTCGAGGAAGGGGCAAGGCAGATAACAACCCTTCCCTACGGCTTTCATAAAATCTCATGTCCTGGAGTCACCCTCCAGAATTGACACTTGTCTACAGACTGCCTGAAAAAGGACTTGGCTAATTTCTTTATGCTTATGTGCGTTAGCTTGGTAGCAAGCATGGTCCTACCCTTGTGGAAACAGAAAGATAAGAGATGGAATCGACTTTCCAATAACTTCCACTGATTTTTGGAGTGCAGCCCAAAGGATGGCAGTGGGGAGCATGTCAGGCTGGAGGTCTGCATTGTGTTGTGGCTGCAGGAAAGGTCAGGGTGATTTTCCTGTCCGAGGAGGGAAGCGAGAGTCTTTCCTTGAACAGTTCACCAAATATTGTGATCTGAATTGGGGATACTGGAAGTGTTGACAGACTGGGGAGATAGATTGAGCATAGTGCTAGCCAGTTCAGCCAAAAGATGACTAAGGTGGGGAAAGCGTTGTTGTCTCCAAACATCTGTGAGGAGATGGAGATTATGTTAACAAAGGAGAAAATTTAGACTGAGCATCAGGAAAGTACTTCTTAGAAGTGAACTGTGTCTCCCCAAGGAGGGGGTGGGAGTCCCATATCTGGCAAGATGGGAACAGCAAAATGTAATAACAAATCTGATTACATGCCATGTAATGATAACAAATAATGTAAAATGAGTCTTGATAAAGAGCTAGAGTTCTCTGATAACAACGAAATGCACAAGTCATGGGATGAGCTGGGTGGGACTTTGGGGGTTTCTGGTGCTGGCAGGATGCACCTGGGAGTTCTACTGAGATCTTTGAGGAATAAAGCCTGAATTTAGGCTTTTTTTTTCACTCAATACTTTGGAGCAGAGGTAAGCTCAGTTCCTGGGCCCCTTCTCTGGGGTTTTTCATTTGAAAGACTCTGATACAGCAATGATCAGTTTGTACTTTATTTACTGGCAGTGGGATCCCAGAGACACACACACACACACACACACACACAGAGCTTTATTTCAGTCCCATGCTGTTTGGAGTGGAAGTATCTCCCAGCAAAGAATGCAGAAAGGCAAATGTATGTTTTGGATGGGGGCTGTTCTGTGACATGAGCCAATGGCTGGAGTGGATCTTAAATGGACGATCATATCCAGGAGTATGTGAGAAGCATCTCCTCTGAGATGTGGCCAATACCCTAGATACCCAAAGGGAGCCCTGCCTACAGAGCAGGCAGAGCTGTAGATGAGAGGAGCAACTGGGTGTATGGGCCCCAACTGGGGCCCAGACACACAAATTACAGGGCCAAGCCCCTGGGTTCTTCTGCAGCTGGTTTCTTGGAAAGAGACTAGTAACAGTCTTCTGTTTATACACTACTCAAAAAGATGGGGTTAAGGCCAGGGCTCTACAGTGTTTTGGGGCTTTTGTTTTTGGTCAATGTTGAGTCCTTGATATGTGTTGGTAACCCTGGAGCAAGATGGCAGCATTTTGTTTTCTTTGCAAACTTGAATCCTTGGTTTTGTTTAGCAGGGGCTGTAGTGCCAGCCAGGGGGAATTAAAATGTGAAAGGGGAATATCCTTTGCTCATGCCCTTGCGCACTTGCTCTGTCAATGATTATCTCCTAAGTGATAGTCATAAGATAAGAAGGAAAATATGACTGAGAGGACTGCACCAGTCCCGTGCATCACCTGCCCCACCAGTGGAAGAGGAAATGGGTGACTCAGGGCCTGGCAGCACTGCAGGGGCAGGAGGGAGGTGACAGCTGCCTTACAGGGTCCCAGCTGAGAGTGGCTGAATGCCATGCACAGGGGTCTGCCTCTGTCCCCCAACAAGCTTTGTAAGCCATGAAGGAGAGGAGTTTCCAGTCTGGCCTTACAGCGGTCATGGAAATGTCAGACCAGCAGGCACTTGATTGTGAACGTGAGACACGAGCAAACGTGGGGAAGAAAGACAAAAAAGGGGCTGGTGGTTGAATTAGTTTTTTCTCGTGGAGCGGGTTTCTTGTCGTACAGCCACATCTGCACAAGGAGCCATCTCACAGCCTACAGGGAAGCAAGCACAAATTGAAAATAAGAATCAGGCACTTCAATGGCAAGATCAGCAAGACTGTCGTCCATGGTTATCCCAAGAGGCTGTATCGTTTCAAAGACGTTTCCTCTACTCCAGTCCTGCTGCCTTCACCCAGAAGCCAGATTCCCAGTGTGCTCATGCCAGGAACTTGTTAAACTTCCATCCAGAGCTTGGGGGAGCTGAGTGCAGAGGGCAAACAGTGGGTGCTGGCTCAGATGGGATGCCAGCCTGTACAGGAGGAACAGAGCATGCTTGCTTGGAGATCCAGCTGGAAACTCATGAGGGTCCCTAATTCCCCAGACTCTACCCAGTGCAGCCTGGCCTGGCACATGTGGGATGACTTCAAACTATGTGTTGCTTATAGCACTTCCAAGGATGCTTCCAGCTTGCCCTAATGTGGAAGCCACACCTCCTCTTCCTCCATGGCCTTTCCTCAGCTAAACACTGTCTTCCTCTTCTTTCTCCTGTGAAGGGTTCCCTGTGTCCTTGAGGGTGATGGCATTGGGTATTACTTCTGTGCTCTTGTGTCTGTTTTCCGTCATAATAACTGCCATGGCTCACCCAGAGCAAGATCAGTACCTGGAAATGGGTCATATACCACAAGAAAAAGTGCCAAGAAGAGTGGGACAACATAGAATGGAGCCATCCTGCAATGGCAATGTACTTCCAGTAGAAGACTGGTGGTCAGCTTTTCTCCCATGTGCTACAGACAGGTGCAGGGAGCCCCAACCAACAGCATGCACACCATGTGCAGTATGAAAGGAACCTCAGAGTCACTGAAACCCATTAGCAATGTCACCTTTCGCTTTTGTCTGACTTGTGGATGGCCTGGCTGAGAGTTGACCAGCTGTCCCATTCCCACTGGCTCCACCTCTCTTTTGTAACAGGGTTACCTAAACCAAGCAAGCATCGTTAGCCCTGAGCTCACCTGTACTGAAACGGCTCCCACATCTGGCTGCTGAGCTGGTGCGACATTGCTCAGAAATGTCCTGCAGCAGGAGGCCAAATGGATCTTGCCACAGGAAGAACCACCACAGCCAATGTAGTCCTGTACACCCCACCCCTTCCTACAGCACCAGCCAGCCTGGCTTTGCAGACCGCTAATGGGGGAATGGTCATTTCTCCACCCTCTCCCAGCTCCACTGCTAAAGCCTGGCCTGGTTTGGAGGCTTGGTACTAAAATGTCTAAGGAACGAATGGAGAGTCCCACGAGGGCAATGCTGGGAATGATCTGGAGTGCACATTTCCCCTTGTCCCTCCCTAAAGCAGACCTGCCCTGGGCGCCATGAGGGCCATGGAGAAGTTAGCTCCGCAGCTGGGGAGACATCTGCAATTTGGCGAGTATAGGTTCTTTCCGCAGAGGCTGCTAATTCTGTATGACCTAATCTGGGTTTGCTGCTTCTCTGCGCTGTGAGTCACAGTGTGCATGGTCCTTTGGTCACTGCGGCAGGCTGCTGGACTTCACCGTGGCGTTGTGCTCTTCCTAGAGAGGATGACTCTCTGACTTGGCTGCCATGTGCTGTTTGACACTTTCCATTTATGTGTAATAAGATCACTGTGATCTGCAGCAATAGTAGGTTGTGATCCTGAGATCTTCTCGGCGACAAGCAATACATTAGCTGGCCAGGAGTCACACTGGTCCACAAAGATGCCTGTGTGAAAAATATCCCCAAAGGAGCCATTGACAGTTCTTAGGAACTGAAGGCCTCAGAGGGATACAGCTGTTAGTGTGGGGCTGCCTGTCTTGTCAAGGTAAAGCTTTGCAGAGCTGGGTGGAGGGGAAAAGAAAACTTGGTATAAAAATAAAGCAGAAGCTGACCATTCATTGTGAGGTGAGCGCTGCCTTCCTCATCAGCCTGCCCAGCACCCATGGAAAAGCTGTTGCCATCAGTAAACCCAGCCCCTTGACCGGAGGACTCTGCCCTACCCCACACCTACTGGCACATCTGAGCCCCGAGGCTCTGCGGATTCCCAAGCTGCGAGCGCTGGGCCATGGGTACCATTTGAGTTCTTTTTTATTTCCTTTCATTTAGCAGGATCCTGCAGAGCTGGGCAGCTGCCAGTCAGTCTGTCAAGACGTGAACTATTTTGGGAATTTTTATGATGGAACAATATTTTTTTGGTAAACAAACGGAAAGCTGTTAAACAGGGACCTTCACCTCGCAGCTCCCGGTTCAGCTCCCTCACTGCTGTGATGCCACAGTGACTGTACTGTCCACTCTGCAGAGCTCCCTTCATGGCTCCAGCAGGGGCAAAACAAATAGCAGCTTTTTTTTTTCCCCTTTTCATGAACTCCCCAACAAAAAACACACACACAANGAGAGAAGAAAAAGAGTAATTTTGTTTTAAGCAGCAGAAGCATTTTCTTGGTGGACTTAACCCTTCAGACACCTGAGGACAAGCTGTGTATTGGCTCCTTGTGCTGTGTTATCTGCCACATCCCAGGCTGGATTTCCTCAGGATTGCTGGAATACAAATCCAACCAGCAGTGACACGGGGTTGACTGTGCACAAAAGGAAGACTTCCTTCTTCACAGTGTCTGTTAAAAGGAAGCTTTGATGGAGTCACAGAGTGCACAGAGAAAGATGTTTGTACGGAAGAATTGAGCAGGGAAAGGAAGGGCAGAAGCTTTTCCCACTCTAAAATGGAGGTACTGAATTTCTGAGGGGAAAAACCCATGAAGGGCCAGTGAGTCCTTGCTGCCACAGGCTAAAATTGGTCTCACGATTCTGTTGTATTGCTGGTACTGGAGAATCCAGTCTCACATGGGATTATCTGATGCAACTTTGGGGGGAACTAATTGATGGCAATCAATTGGAATGAGCCAAGACATTTGTCGGCTCCACACACGCTTTGTCCACGTCACAGAGGTACTTTGTGGTTTTCCTCGGTTCCTGGAAAGTCCAGTCCAGCTTGTACAACAGTGCTGGCTCACACAGGCCCTACTGGCAGCCCGTTAATTCCCGACTGTGCGGATCACTGAAGCATCTCAAGGGATGGCATTCTGCTTCTCTCTTCTGCCCCTTGTTCCACTGTCAAAGTCATCAAGGAGTTGTAGTTTGCCTCACTGAAAACTCACACATCTTTTGCTTGCCCCATCCTGATTTGGCCTTGGGATCTCTCCTGTAACTCATTAACTGTTCTCACTCTGAAACTCTGCTACTAATGGCTTTTTCAGAGGAGCCTTCAGTAAAGTTGTCTGTGAGTAACTGCACCTTCCCCCTGGCCAGATGTCTTTCCTTCTCCTTGGGCAGTTGCACACCCTGTGCTTTCCTCTCTTGTCCTCAAGTTTCTCAGGTTTCTTCTGTTTGCTTTTGTAGCTTCAGCAGATCAGCTCTGGTATCTCTGTCCCTTACCCTTCTCCATTTCACTTTGATACTTCCTGGGATTCCTCTCACACCCATTTGTACATGTGACCTTCTTCTCACCTACAGGTCTTCCGCACCCTTCCAGGGCAGGTTCCCCACCTTGTGGGAAGCTGTTGCTTCTCTTCCTTTCCTCTGCTTTCCTCGGCTCTGTGGTCTGCTCTCTGCTGCAGGGAAATAGAACTCACCTGGCCCTGCTGTGGGAGTGCCTGTATGTTCGGGCTGGGAGTCTCAGGAGTGCTGGGAGGACATGGGGTGAGCATCTCGGGAACTGCAGCAGTGGTGCTGTGAGAGAGATGCACACCAGTCCTCAAGCTCCCTGGCATTTAAGGCATCCCCATTCTGCAGCTGGACATGCAGAGACCGATTTACTCAGGTCTTTTGGATCCATTTTAAACAGACACATAAACTGTCAAAATCCCTGCAGCTCATATCTCCTGTGATTACAGCTTCTGCCGCCTGTTATTAGAGTCCCACTCCCATTTCCTCTTGCTCACCTTATGCCTCTCTGGGCCTTCGCCTATAGTTGTCCAGCTCTGTCTTTTTTGTGTCAGGCCATCAGGGCCAGCTTTGTGATCCCCTGCTTGTGTTTGAGCACTTGTCACATAGAGGTACAGCAGAATACATGGGTTTTATCCGAGCAACTTCTCTGCTGTGACTTGGCCACAACTGCTCATAGCTCTAGGCACTGGACACTGAAAGGATCCTTTGCATCTGTAGTTTTTATGGCTGTTCCTTCAGTCAGATTGTAGATAAATACACACACAAATCGGCAAGGCAACTTAGCTGCTGTGTGTCTGTGACAACAGCCAGCTGGACTACAGGATCACTGTTGAGGTTCCTCCCACAAAGTTGCCTTGTTCTTGGGAGGAGCAGGGAAGAAGTCTTAAATGGTGACATGCTCAAAACCAGTGCCCTGAACAAGAGCTGAGAGTCCTGCCTTATCTTCACTGCCTTTGCCTCCATGAAGAATGCTTGTTCTCTTAGCTTCCAACCTGGAGGCATCTCCTGGTCCTCTCTTGTTTATTATACTGCAATTTGTTGCCTTGGAAATGAGTGCTGTTTCATCCCAAACAGAGCCTACAGTTTCACAGCGCAATCAAGTGAGAGGAGCAGATGGTTTCCCTGATCTCTTCTGTTGTATTTCCCATTATCCTCATCCACAGTTGGATGACAGGAATCTATGATTCAGCACAAGTGTCTGTGGCCCGGCTGTATATACCCATGTAAGCTGGGGTGCCATCTTTCTGCTGGGATATGACATGCCTTTGTGTCTAGCGTCACCATTTTGGCTTCTTGCAAACGGAACTTAACCAAAAACCTAAAATAAACAACTTTTTGCTCACTTTAGTGGTGTCTACGAGTGTGGACAGAAGGAAGGTTCAACATGTGTAGTTTGTTTCCCAGGGCTTTGTAGTATCTCTCCCTAAGTTTTCAGCTCCCCGCAACCTCATTTTACTGTTTTATGTGTTGAACTTTGAACAATATACTCCTGGTACTTTCTGCAGACACTGGTATTCTCCTCTCCTGCAGCCCTCCTGGGCTGAAGCTCAGCTGTAGTTTGGCAGCAGCTGTGCTAGGTAGGACTGGGGGAACTGGGTGGAGGCTGTGTCTTTATGAAAATGTCTTTTCTTGGAAGCAGTTTTCAGAAGACCTGTTGGTACAGGGGCATAGCAGGGTTATGGCTCTAATATGCACTTGAGGAACCAAAGAGATGTAGGGCCGAGGAGCCTTTGGGGTCTGAAATGGCTGGGGGAATCAACACTTCCAGGACCAAGATTAATTGCTTTGCAAACAGTTCTGTTTTCATTCCTCAGTGTTATTCTTTGTGATTCAATCTGGTTTGTTTGAATTCTGTTCTGAGGCGTATGTCCTACCCAGCACTTTGCTGCTTGGGTGCTGTCTTTCGTTGCCAGAGCAAATGGGAATGAGTAAATTTAGGCTGGAGATTAACAAAATATTTCTTCCTTTCATAGCAGTAGGATCCTCGAGCATTTTCCTGGTGGGAACAGAGAAAGCAAAACTCCGACTGTTTCAAGACTGAGCCTGGTTAATTTATGAAGGGGATTATATAAATGATGCTGTTAGAGATTGTGGCTGGATTTAGTGATCCAGTGTCTCTTCCAGTTCTACCTTTCTGGGAGCTAGCTATGTTTAAAATTCATTTGAAGAAGGGAAAATTATCCTCAAGGTTCAAATGTTCTGAATTAAAAATGGAAAATAGAGCAGAGGTGATTGAAAACTTTGGTTTTCAGTTATTCTTGCCTAGCTGCAGGCAGGGCTGCAGAGCCAGATGGAGGTTGGTTTGTGGAAAGAAACAAAATTCCTGTAGCTCAGCGTGGAGATGTGGTATGGGGAGAGCAAGGCAGAGCCCTGGGGAGGGTGATCATGAGTGATGGGGCAAGGAAGGAGGGCCAACTGCAGTACTGGGGCAGGGGGTGCAGGCCTTTGAGATATGGGAGGAGGAGAAAGGAGGAGAGTTGCCTTCCATGTACATACCGTATCTGTCTCTTGCTTATCACCGAATTTATCCTTTCTGCAATGAGTAACTGACTAAGGCTCCTTGTGCTGGACCATTAATCTGTGGCTTTCCATTAACAGGCAGGTGCTTGTACCCGGGGGACCACCATGCCGACTGCCAGAGATTCCTGGCACCGGCTACTATGGAGTTAAGCAGCCAGGCTGGAGTGTGCAAACAAACAGCAAGACCTGTACTAACAGCCCTGCTTTGTGTTAGTGGGAAGCACAGGCTCCAACTTCTTCCGATTTCTCACCTGTCCAGACTGGTACAGAGAGAAAATGCCTCTTGGAGTTGCAGAGAAAACCACACATATTTACAGTGTATTCCCAGGGCCCTCCTGTGGGGTATTAACCCTTCAGCCCCAGGCCCATAGTCTTGCTTTTGGGATGGAGAGTTCCCCATCATCCCTGAGGAAATCAGCCCTTCTTCCTCTGCTGCAGGGATTTCTCCTGTTTGTGGCCCAGGGCATTGGCCCATCCACTCCCTGGAGCAAGTCACAGCTTTCTCTTTCCTCTCCATTTGCACAGCTATCTCTGTCCTTTGCATAACTGTGCACTGGAGCTCTTTCTGTGGGAGCTGGGCTTCCTGACCCAGCTTCTTTCCCCCGGAAAGCAGAACTTGCTCTGCTGACTTTGGGTTGGAGCTGTGATTGTGTCTCTGTGTTTGTCTCAGACCCCACCAAGTTTCCCTGAGATACCAGCTCATCCCTCCCCCTTGAAATATGCCTGCTCTCTTCAGAATTCTTCCTGGTCTCACTGTTTGCTTTCCCTCTTTTCCCTGGTTTCTGAGTTTTCTCGGAAGGAATCCCATGCTCTGGTCTCCTCAGGCTGGAGTGTTGTGTTGTTGTTTTTCCTTTCGTCGCTATGGGCAGGGATTTTGAATTCTGAGCCAAGAAGAGGGAGGGAAGAAGGGAGGCAGTGAAAGAAGGAGGGAGTACAAGGGGAGGGATGAAGAAAGTCAGGAAAGTGAGAAAGCAAAGTGTGCAGGGGAGCAGGGTAAGGAAAAGACAGCAGAGGAGTGAAATGGGGAAGGAGGATAGAGGGCATTGTGGAGAGAAAGAGTTTTGTATAAATATCAAGGAGAGCTTTTTCATTGGTTCTTCTATTAATAACACTATTGCAGCAGACAGCAATATCCAGAGGAAGGAAAGGACATTCCCCGCAATCTGCCTGGGACACCAGGCATCAGAGGTTATTCAAGGCAAAGAGATCTTTCAAAAAATGAACATCCAAGCCTAGAGAAGCCAGCAGGAGGACAGGCTGCAGAAGGGAAAATGTTAGATGGGAATTTGGTGGCTAAGGAGGGAATGCGAAGCACAAAGACCCAGAAAATATTGTAGGACCTTGTCTCCGTCTGTCGGAAGTACAAAGCCTGGGAGAAGGCTGAGAGGTTTTCTGGGAATAGAGACGGAAGTAGTGTAGCTAAGGAAGTTCAGGGCACTGCAGAGAAGCTAAGTAATTGCTATACCAAAAAGAAAAAAAGATAAACCTCCCTAACAGTGCGACTCAGCTGCTACAGACAAGGCATAAGCAGGTGGTGAGAACTTCTGAAAGCAAACACTGGTGTCGAAGAAAACAACAGTCCCTGGGACTGGGCACCAGGACCTGAGAAGCAGAGTGCTAGAGACCAGCAGCTGTGTGCAGAAGTAGGGGACGGTAGAGAAATCCAGGGAATTGTGGACACAGCTCTTATTTTGATCCCAGGTAAATCGTTGGGGTGTTTGTTCAGGATCTGCAGGTCCTCTCCACACACCTACTTGGTCTGCTACATAGCAGCAAGAAATCTGCAGCTCACTTTCCTCTGCAAAAGAAGATCATGCTCCTGGAGCTGCAAGAAGTTGCAGAGTGCTTCCTGCTGTAAGAAATAACAGCAGGACATGGATTTTCAAAAGCCTGGGAGCAGTCTCTTTCACAGGAACTTCTCAATGAGGTTAAGTGTCTGTGAGGTGATTTGTGCTGGTGCTGCTGAAATACTGCAAAGAAGTAGAAACCAAAGGCCCTGAAGGCTCAGAGTGGTTCATCTCTGGAAGCCATGCAGGGGCGGCTTTATGGTAGGATGGAATCTAATCCAGAGAATAGTATAATGCCACCGAGTAAATCTGAGATAGACCTTCAGCTAGAATACTCTGTGTACTCACCACCCTTGCAGGGGAAAATAGGGGAGATACAGGCAAATAAAGAAAGTTACTAAAAGGATGAAGCCCCTTCCACATGAGCAGGGATTGCAAGGTATGCAACATGTAAGTTGAGAGAGAAGATAAATGGGGAAGGGATATAAATAAGATAGGGCTATAACTGTTTTTAGGAAAGACTATATATTTCATAGTCTGTGCTAGCGCCTAACTGACAAAGATGAGAAGGAGATTCCTCTCTGGAGAAGTTATTCCACAGCTGTCCAACATAAAGATTATTTAACTAAAGGATCCTGCACTGTCAGAGACAAGCTCTCGCACAGCATTTGCCAGCCCCAGTATCTAATCAGTCACATTTTTTATGAACAAGCAGCCTGCGGATTGATCAGCCTGTCAGCCTGTGTCCATTAGGAGACTGTCTGTTGTGGTGGTGGCTGCTCTGGTCTGAGCACTGCCACCAGCCCAGACCCAGCTGCTTTCCCGCAGTGACTTGGGGGCGGTTTACCATCCCCTCACTCCTACTGCTTCTGTGATTTGTCTCTTCCCTCTCCAGCCCAATTCTGCAAAATGATTGGAAGTAGCTTTTTTAAAGAAAAATCAGACTAGAAATGAGGTAGGATTGCATGAAGGGAACAGCTAAACCAGAAGTGAGTTGTGGCTGATGTGGATGGTGTGACATGCAGCCAGAGGTGGCCAAAGGGCAGCTACGTCTTGACTTGCATCACCACCACCCTCCCCTGCAGGCTGAAGCTCTTTCTTGCTTCAGATAGGTACTGTACTCTGATTTACAGAAGTCTGAATGTGTAAATCCTCAGTGTCCTTCAGTGAATGATTTTCAGCACTGAATTGCAGAAAATCCTAATACTGAATGAAAAGATTAGGAAAAAGAGAGGCATATTCATGAGGATTTGGGTGATTTAGGTGGATGGGTGACATGAAAAGCACTGTTTCATGTAGCAAATGTTAGATGGCTACTGTGGAAGCAAGGAGCCATTCTGAGGAATCCTGGTTAAGCAGAGCCACAGCACAGATCTCTGAGCCTCAGTGGGTGGGAGGGGAATCATTAACCCTGTCAGCCTGCACAGAGAGGAAACGCATGAAGAAATTCTACATGTAGGTCGATGTGGCTTTATGTCTGCCAGGCATGTCCCAGGTATACATTGTTGTGCTAGTCAGCACTGAAGAGGTTACGGAAAGGAGATGAACCGGAGTGGTTAGATTAGACCTAAAATTAGACCTAGAATATTAATTAATACCAAGCACATGAAATTGTGCTTGAACATGCAACAGAGATATTTAGGTCTAGTGTATCATTGGCTTTCTTGGCCAAGAATGTCCCAGGGAGGTTACTGTGAGCTCATCTCCACTGATGGTGGCATCTGGAGAATACAGAGAACAAGCAAAGGACTATCATTGCTGGGGCCTTAAACATGCTTTTTGTGCACTTGGAGGACATGGCATATTAAATGTTGAGGACCCTCAGGAGCCTTGTCTGCACTCTGACTCTCATCACTGTGCCACTGACAGGGCTGTAACATCAAGAGTAATGCTGAGAAGCCTGGCGAGATAGACCAGTGCTCACTGTGCCTACCCTGCCTGCCTTCAGAAGACATGGGCTTACACCAGGCAGCACCCACTCCTGCTGTGAGAGGGCCACCAGGCAAACCAGAAGAGATGGGTGAGAAGAACAAGGATGGCTGCAGTGCTGTCACATGGTGTCCTGGTGTAGGCCTGAATCTGGCTGATGCATCCACGTGGGCAAGGCAGAGAAACGAGTCAGGCGAAAAGCAAAGAATTCCCAAGAACTGAGCACAAATCCTTTGCAATCAAACTCCTGTGCTGGTGCAGCTCTGTTTTGCTGTACAGTTCGCTCTGTTCCTGATAACTTTCTGGTCCTGTGTTTTGTTGCAGGGGCTGTGTTTCCACATCCATGAGCCTTCATGTTCCACACACTTTATTTTGGACAAAAAATATGCAAATCATCCCTTTCATCTGAGGAGAAAGCCATCTTCTAAGCAGCAAGATACTGGCAGCTTTTTATATTCTATGCAGTGGAACTTTTGCTTTTTTCCTCAGCCATTCCTGTCTCCATTGCAGATGCTGCCATTCCTACTTGGTCAATTTGTCTTTGTCAGCACATCCTTCCAGAGCAGCAGGAAGACTGACAGGCCCTGGTAGGGCCAGCAGTGTTTACCCAACCACTCTGCATCCCTTGGCGAGCAGCCTGTTCTTGGTGACTTTTTTGTTCAATTTTACCCACTGAAGCCACAGATTCTCAGTGAATTCTTACGCCTTTCCTAGCCCGAATGAAACTATCTGAAAAGTAAACATATTTAGTGTTTACATGAGGCAAAATGCAGCCTGGGAAAAGAAAAGTTCAAGCACAGGCGGCTGCAGGAACGAGGAAAATTCCCCTGTGAGACAAGAGTTCCCAACTCAAGAAACAATGATGCAAGTTTGTCCCTTCAAACTTGTGCGTAAGCACTACCCAGAACATGGATGCTTCCCTGGAACTAGCTCTTCAACAGTTAAGCTGAACAAGTTCCAGTTAGGATTAACTTGCATTATCATAATAATGGAGGGTCAGCTGCCCCCAGGACCTGCGGAGGGGAAGCAGGGAAGGAAAGGCATCTAGGCTGAAGGGGGGCGATTCAGCTATACCTTCTCCTGCCTCCTTTCCCACCTTCTTCAGTGCAGCCTTGGGTACACAGCTTTGAAATCGGTGCACGGCAAGCATGCTATGAGTGCTGGTCATATACACACTGGTAATGGGGTCCCTGCTCCTGTCCCGTAGGGGCTGGCTGTGGGAGAAAAGCACCCACGAAGAGGTCAGTACTCAAGGCTAGGGCTGTAGATGTCTATGTAGATCATATGATCAATGAGATCTCTGAGCTCTGCCCGCTAGAGAAAGGGAAATGAAAAAGGGAAAAACAGTGGAAGACAGAGCAAGGAGAGCTCTCTTTCTTCCAGCTCCCAGCGGAGAAGGGAAAATAGCACTTTCCCACCTTCCCCAGGGAAGGGAAGAGCTGCAGGAAGAACCACATGCTGGACAGGACCTTGCTCAGCCAGGTCATCAGCTTCCTCTGAAGTGTGCCCCCCTCCTCCCCGCCCCCTTTTCTGCTTATCCCTCTCCCTGCCCTCAGGACACAGCAATTGCTGCCGTGCCCCGAAGGCAACCTGTGTGAATTGCTAGAGAAAGAGATTGTCAACCACACTGGGATCCCTCCAGCTGTAAGGCACTAGAAAAGCCTGTCCTATCTGATAGGTGAAGGAATGCACATGAGAAAAATGCATCTCAGCTCGAGCTGCTCCCTTCCCCCTGAGAAGAGGTGCCAAGATGAAAGAAATTTTGGGATGAGGATACGTGTGCAGTGTCCTGCCAAGACAGGCTGTTCGCTATTTCTGTAGGACATCTTGGGCAAAGAATATCCTATATTGAACGCAGTGTTTCTGATCCTGCTCAGTCCCAACTCCTCAGTTTCTTTTGCTGAGACAGATGAAGAGGACAAGGTTAGAAGTTCTGGCAGCAAGACCTTGTGGATGATGAATAGCATGAATCGTCAGTGGTGAGAAGAAACTAAATTGGTGAATGCTGAAAAGAAGCAGTGACTGACAAGCCAGGAGAGGGATACAAGGTAGGATGGATGGTGCCTCTGTGCAGCTGGGTGAGTGGGAAGGATAGGGCAAAGAGATGGCAGTTATCACTCAGTTTCATGACACTCTTGTCTGTAATGACATGCCCACAGGGCCCAGGGACATGCAAGAGGTCTCAGAGGAATTTGTTGGTCATGAGTCCTCACTGTGGTTCGTCTTGTTTGGGAGACATGTCTCGCCTCTTTCCCCATACTTTGGGCATAGGTTCAGGCAGAGAGAGCTGGGTAGTGCTGCTAAGCCCAGCAGTTTTGATAACCACCCCTGTATTTTTTTTATTTCCAAAGAAAAAGGAGTGTTTCTGTCCTGAAATACTTTAGGAGCAACAGCACTGGAGCATCCGGTACCTGTGGCAGGTCCAGCATGGCCCTGCGGCAGTGCAGAGCTTTGCTTCCCAGAACAGTTTGGCAGATGCCAGTGGGATGAGGCAAATGTTAGAGGGAAGGAGGAAGGAGACAATTCACATCCATGCAAATAAGTTATCAGGAAGGCCCCAGTCCACCACCTGCTCCCCCATCTCCATCTGACATCATGGTGCTAGAGCATGGGGCACCATGAGTGTGCCTGTGCCCCGGGCAATGTCCCTCCTAGGATGTCCCAGTGGTGATAAGGGCAGGAGGCCAAAGCAGCTGGGCAGGGGAACCTTGAACCACTCTGCTTCCTGGCTCCTCTCCATCCCAGCCAAAAGGCCTGGCAGAGCTGGGGCTGACAGCCCTTGACCTGCGTACGGGAGGAGACAGCGTCGTGTGGGGCATGAGCAGGCCAGGCTGGGGTGGGATGAGGTGAGAAAGGAGCGAGGTTCCCACCAGGCAGTGGGGTTGTCCTGCAGCTCTCCCTGCCCCCTGTGGCTTTTTTGCCCTGGGTGAGGTGGGGTTGGCGCTGGGGAGCCCTGACCACTCTCTCTGGTCCTTTGCCTCCTTGTTCGCAGGCGCAGGACTGAGGAGCGGCGGCTCCGCGCTGAGCTTGCACCGGGCCGGGTGGCTGGGGCTGCCCGGGACCGAGTCCTGGGGTGGGCAGGGTCGCTGAGTGGGGGGGTGGCCCAGCACCCCAGTCTGAGATGCTGTGGCTGCCGGCTGCGAGAGCAGAGGGATGCGGAGGCCTGGCGGGTGCGGAGTGCCGCGGTGCGGGATGCGGAGATACCGGGGCGCGGGATGTCGGGGTGCCGGTCGCCGGGCTGGTCCCACCCCTG
>VXBW01003776.1:309837-362716 GCA_013400375.1 Thinocorus orbignyianus
GGAGCGGGGCTGCTCCCAGCCAGGAGCGGGGGTTCGAGCGGCCTTTGGGGGGTGGCCGGTGCTGGCTGCCACCCCCGCACGGATGCGGTGCGGGGGCGATGGGGAGCAGCGGGGGCGCCCCGCTTTCGGATGCCCTCCCTTGCCGCCGCTTCACCTGTCACGCAGGTGAGGGGTCCGCGCTCCCTCCTGGTGGCCGTGCGTGTGCCGCGGGGAGGGCTGGCGTTGCGGTGAGCCCTGCCTCCCCCCCGCGGGGGCCTGGAAAGGAAAAGGGCCCCTGGAGGTCCTGTCCCCCCCCACCGCGCGGTCCCAAGTCCGCTTTAGCAGTCAGGCATGGAGTTGAATGGAAGTTGCATTCTTTTGCACGGTCTGCTCCAGGAGGCACTTTTCTTTTTCCATGCGAAGGAAATCGGTTTGAGAGCAAATTGGGGGAAAGGGAGAAATACCAAGAGAGCAAGAGCCACATTATGTTTCCATTTTCCTTTAATGAAGGCCCTGTGGAGGTGTATTTGAAAACACAGGGTCTCCTATGCCTTCAAGGAGGGTGAGAACACTGTGCTGGCTGGTTCCAGGGCCATATGCAGCGTATGGTGGCCAATGAAATGGGGCCTGGCTCGTTCTCTTGCTTGTCTTGGCAGCCTGCTCCATGGCTTGTATTACCAGCCCTGGAACACAACCACTGCCAAACTGTGTGTGTGTGCGTGTGTGTGTGTTTGGACTCCGAGAGCTCAGCAGAAACAAATGCTTCTGCAGCTCAGACCAGGATTTTTTAGCTAGTTTCAAGAAAACTTGCATGAAACACTGTATCTGGAGGTTGTTGCAAGAGCCTGCACCGGGAATTTGCTGGTGAGTGCTTGCGTGGGGACATCTGGGAATGCCAGTCGTTGGAGTTCAGATTCTTAGTATGACTCCTAGTGACTTAAAAATGCCAAAACCTGCCCATCTGGGGGATGAGTGGGTAGGTGCAGGAGCCGCCATCCAAACCGTCCCCGTGTCAGGCAGTGATTGGTTGTCCCGGGTTCCTGGGGTCTGGGGGGTTAACTAGATCTGCTGAGAGTTAACTTGCAGGTCACTGCCTGGGATCGCCTCGCTGGGACAGCTATGGATGCATCTCCCTACTCTTCATGGTTGAGTGTTTCTCTCCTTGCAGGATGCAAAGGTCTCTGTGCTGCAGTCCTTGCCAAGGAGGAGTACACACTCCCTCACACCTCTTGCCTCCTCCTGCCCTCTCCATCTGATCAGTGTGTCCAACTTGGCAGCTCGAGCACTGGCACCGCTGAGCTCCACTCTGCGGTCTCCTTCCCCACGCTGGTGTTTGCTACTTCAGCTGCATTGCCTGGGCCAGGTACTTGGCAGCATGCAGTGCCTTGAGTATGAGGCTGTTGAGAGGCTCTTTCCATGGCAGTAGGCTGTTCCTGGTGAACCTGGCCCCAAGAGAAAGGGAGGCAGAGCCGTGGTGTGTGGCACGGCCCCTTGCCAGCCTGCATGTGTCCTGCAGTACCAGTGCAGCAAGGAGAGGGCATGGCAAACCTGATGCCATCTGTCTTTGACTGTTTGCATGGATTCTCAGTTGCTTGGACTGTCTGGAGTATCAATGCAAATATTGCAGGCTATTTTAACATGCAGGCAGGGAGCTGAAGGTCCATATAGACCTCTCAGCTGAGCAGGGCTGTAGCAAACTAGCCAGAGCTGGTCTTTATATGGATTAGAGGTCTTTGTGGATGACCCTGGCACTCAGGGCATAATTTTGAGGATTCTGTAGGGGGGCCCTCTCATCTCTGAGGCCACCCTTGGCTCCTGAGGGCGTATCTCAGTGCTGGAGTAGGGTTGTCTTCTTGAAGAAGATTCCAGCCCTGACCACATGTGGTCAGGGAAGGTCCTGGGGGATTTCAGCAAGTCAGTCATTAACCTCGGTGTCTGAGCTTCAGCCTAGCTCAGACCAGGATATTCCTTTCTCCTCAAATCCCTTCGAGCTGCTCCAGGCAGAAATAGGGTAGCTTTTACCTCCTGCTCTGTAGTGCCGTCCAGTGGGTAGTGCAGTGTTATTAAATGTCTGCCACAAATAGTTAATTACAATCTCTAATAATAATACTGTGATAATTAATTGCAGAGTTTTTTGCAGTTATTGCGACTAATTATTGCAATGGAGGAGCCTTGCTGTGTTAGGTGCTCTACAAAGCCCCACTGTCACAGGTTGCTGACAAGTCAGTCGCTGCATTGCAGTAGTGGGGGCAGTGTAATGCTCAACTCGAGCTTTTTACTACCCTGTGAAGGTATGGAGGAAAATGCTCAGAGAAAAAGAACCGTGAGCTGATTGCTTTGCTTATGGCAAAGGACGGGTTATTTCTAAAGCTGAGGAGAAGAGGACCAGCATCCCCCCTCCTCATAATGGAGATAAAGAGTCAAAGTATTGGAGAGGCAGGTGTGGGGGCCTGATGGTGGGACTCGAGTGGGGGGCTGCAAAAGTGCACTTCTACCACAAAGAAGCTGTCCATTCTGTCCTTCCCTGTGGGTACAGTGAAGGGAGCTGATGCCTTCCTGATGGAGGAGAGGATGGAGGCAGGAAGGCTCTCTGCATTCCAGTTTTCAGAAAGCTTTTCATAGCCTTCTGCCTGTGAATGACTTGGATGTTCCTCCTGCCATCGGTATGAAAGTAGATGTGGAGGACCAAGCCAGACCATTCCTGCTCACAAAATGGGTTTAGACTTCCATCTCCTGAGGAACTGTCCTTCACAGCTCCTTCCTTTCTTTAGTATTGCAGCCCTGTAGTCCAGTCGCTGGGGTGGAAGTGAGGATGGGACATGACATGTACAGGTGTTCACAAACCCTGCAGCTCTTCCTTCTTCCTGTGGGATTGGCCATGGCAGGAAGGGACCAGCAAGGCAGCAGCTTGGGGCATCTGTGGGACATCCTGCCAACCTAGGGCATGGTTGTTGGAGCTGTCTGTCCCTCTCGGGGTAGAAGTGGAACATGGAGGCAGTGAGGCAGTAGGATGTGTAGCATGCTGAGGTGACATGCTGCAGCTCAGTACACTTGGTTAAGCCATGCTGTGATAGTGCCTTAAACTTGTCTTTAAATATAGGGCTATCTCCCTGATGCCATTGAACACTATGTTAGGTCCTTGGTTAAGAGAGGGCAAGCACAGCTTTATCCCAGGGGGTGTCTCTGCAGTTCTTCAGTACACTACGGGTGGTGGGTTCCCTGGCATCAAGAGGTTCAGCAGAGTGAACGCACAGTGGCTGCTGTTAAAGTCCATGTTTGCCAGCTGTACTGCATGGGTATCTGAAAAGACTGGTTAAAACCAAAGGGCTTGGCTGTGTTCTGATAGTTGGCAAATAACTTTGATACTGATCAGTGTGGCCTTTGGCACTGGCACTGCAAGTTAAATGCTTTTAACAATGCAAACCAGAAGAAGATAGACAGGAGGTGGGGTCACCTGCTCTAAGGTACTACTCAAAACCAGGTGTATCAGATGCATCTAGAGCAGATAGCAGTTGTGTGGGAATGGGAGCATATCCCATTTTAGACCAGAGAAGAAAACTGTAATTGCATAGGTAGGTACTTGTGGCACAGGGAATATGGGGTAGTGGCATTCTGCCTTCGTGGTTGTTAACTTGGCACTCACTGGGGGCTGAACCTTGAAGTGGAAGAAGGTCTGTAGACTCCAGTGACCCTCAGCACCCTGAAGTCTCTCTAGCCAGAAGACTCCAGGTCAAAAAAAAGCAAGTGGCTCTGTGCTTCAGAGAAGGAGTCCACTGCCCTGTCTTTATTTAGGAAGTCACATTCTTGGGGCATGAGATGTTGAGCATGTCAGGAAAGGGCTTTCATATAAGTCATCCTTCTGCCAACAGAGGGAACTAGAAAGACGCAATGTGTCTTTCTAATATCTCTAGCAATGTATCTTGGCTGACCAAACTTGATAGCCAGGAGTTAAAAAAAGTGAAAAATGACAATAAAGCCATAGTAAAATCTAAGGAACCAGAAATTGCTTCTCATGGATGGTAGCACTACTTCTGATCTCCACAGCAGAATTATTGCCTAGTGCCAGGAGCAGATGAAAGGCCAACTGCCGTGACTTAGGTGCTCCAAGACCGTGCATACAAATGGCAATAGTATGTTAAGTGCTAAGACACTGATGAAGAGATCAAAGATCGCTTGTGTGGTGGCTTGCAGGCTTTGGCAGTGCTCTGATGCATGGCAGCTGACAAGTAATGGCAGGCACCCAGGCTGAGCCTGGAGTGAGAGAACAACAGGCAAGCATGGCCTTGGCTCTGCAGGCAGCGTGGAGAAGGGCTGGTAGGACAGGCTGCCTTAGTGCAGTGCTTAACACAGGCAAAAGAGAAACATGCTGGTATTTACAGAATGTCAGAATCTGCTGGCTGGCAGTATTAGGTGCTAGACTGGCTTTCTGAGTATTGGAAGGGTACTTGGATCAGCCATTGCAGATGCCAGAGCATGTAAAATAGCTTATGTTGGAAGAGACCGTGATTTATAGACAGCAAAATTGAAAATAAGGTTGCAAACAGCCCTCACTGTTGCCAAGGAAGCTGACAGCAGAGATAAGACAGTAATGGCAGTTTAAATTGAAGTGTGACTGTCAGAGCCTGCTTTGGGATGTCACGGTCCTCTCTGCGTGATGATGCTGTTGACGCAGCAGCAGCAGCAACTGTATTTGGTTTATAGAGAAGCAAACCACCTCTGGATAAGTGAGGATGCACAGGATGGTCCTGGGGGAACGGTGGATACGAACGAAGGCAGTTTCTGCACAGGGAAATGAATGTATGATTTCAACACAGGTAGGCATTCCTGTGCCAGTTTTAGGCTGTGGGTAAGAATAGCACTGAGGAGGAGGCGGGAGGGGTGTGAATGCAGGCTAGCAACCGGAGTACAAGCCCCCAGGGACACCGAGTTACGTGGATTATGCCTACGCAGGTTAGATTCATACTGTAACTGCTGTGAAAATATCAGCTCCTTCAAAAAAAAAACAAACCAAAACAAAACAAAAAAAAGAATCCCCAGAAAAAGCAGCAGCAAAATCAGTATGGGAAGGAAAAAACACCCAACCAAGCCCTCCAAGCAAATGAAGATCAGAGCTGCAGGAGAAAGAATAAGAGGGTATATAGGGACAGTGGCACCAAGGAAGCTGAGCAATTGTATGGGACAGTAACAACTTGGTATAGCTTCTTCCCACTAGGTCACAGGCTTTAGAAGATAACGGACCCTGGCAACAGGAGAAAAACTGAGTAATGGACACTGCCTCTAAGAAATATTAAATCAATATTAAATCAGTTCCTGACTGTTGACCATAAGGACATAATTGGGGGACAAAGCACAGAAACACCTGTCACTGATGGTATAGATGCAGCAAAACCAAGGTGAGCACAGGAAGCTCTGCTGTTGTCAGCTTTTAGGGGATGAGACCACTGATAAAATAAATGAGCTTGACCTGACGTTGGCTGAGACCACAACAAGAACAGTGCCAAAGGAAGGATGCAAAAGTGACTGCAATAATTAGGAAGGTTTACAGACATTTTGGCAAGAGGTCAAGTCTTATGTTACAGCATTTTAACCAGAACAAGGGGACTGTAGAGGCAAAGCTAAGGAAATACAAACTGAATTTTGACCCATGAAGTCATGTGTTGACCAGATTTTTGCTGTAAGGATAGTTGCTGAAGAGAGCATTGAATGACAGAAGCTGCTCATCACTGAACTAAAGTTTTAAGAAAGCCTTCTCTGTCTCCTAATTCACTCTGGAGCATCTTGATATCATGGCACAAAATGATGAATAGCATCAGTGCAGAAGGCACAGCTATGGCGAATGTAAACTCGAGCAGCTGGCGTCACGCAGATCCCAGTGTCAGATGTAAGGCTGTATATTCTCTTTCCCCTCGCTGCTTTGCTGTGCTCTTGGCTTCGTTATGTGCAAAAGCGTAGCTGATACAATGCAGGAATTGTATGGTTCAGCCATAGGACACCAGAGAGCTGGGTTTTACTAAAGGCGCTCTTCCCAGCTCCTGTAAGGAGACATTGAAAGACTGCCTGGCATTGAGGGGAAAAAAGATTGTGCTAATAATCAGTTATGAAAAGCAAAAATATAATAAGAATCCCAGCTAAAGCACTGTGTTAGATAGAGAAGGAATACAGAGGTGAGTTGGTTCATGTGCCTTAGAAATAACAAACACTGCAAGGGAATATCCAGAAAGGAATTAGGAATTGGCAAGACACCAGCCGTATTCACCCCATCCAGCAAGATGTGGCTATTGAAAAACTGCAGCTTAAAGGTCAAACTCAGATCTTGAACTTCAAAGTTATTTCTGCTCTACCACCCAAATGTAGAAATGTTCTGGAGCGATAGGCAGGCACGCCAGTGTATTCCAGGGTAACAGTCTCAGGAAGACCAAGGTGTTAAATGGAATTACATGCCTTGGCTTTTTTGACCCAAGTTCTTACCTCTAGCATTAACCAGAAAAGGTGAGAGTATCCAGGACTTGGGATGAAAGAAAAGCCCTACTTACAGGAGGAAGAGGCAAAAGGAGTGAAACAAGGGAGCCCTTCCCAATAGCAGGGAGTGACAGTGCCTGTGGCTGAGGGGCACTGAGGGCTGGGTGGGATGATCTTTCACCACATCCCTTCACTCCAGAGCGAAGGCCAGCTTCTTCACTCTGACCTATGCTTGGTGTCACGCTGGTATGGAGGCTATTTCATGGCATTTTAAGCTACTAGATCAAAGAGAAAGAGGGAAAAGGTGAGCCAGAAACAACACAATGTTTTCTCAAATCTTTAGCCAGTTGTCCTCAGGGAGCTGCCCCAGGCTCAGGAGTACAGAGGATGCTCGGTGGCCAAGTAGTCCCACAATCTGGAGAATAAATTTCTCCTCCCTCCTTACTTCATAAATTGCAGTGACCCTGAATTTGGTGTAGTTGAGGACTGGGACTGTCCAGCCCAGGGTCTGAGTGCTGTCAGCTGTGTGTCATGATGGAAGACAACAAATGAAAACTAGGTCCCCCAAGCCCGGAATAGATTTAAGCATCCAGTGCTGGGCTTAAGTCAGTTCCCTGCCTAAAGCCTGTGAAAGAGTGTGCCAAGGCCCCAAGTCAGTGTGTGCCACAGCAGCTCACATGTGGTATTTGCAGGGTGGAGACTTTGAGATGCTGTTTATATACTTTTGCTACCAATTCTTTTATTAATTCTTATTTTTACTTCAAGTTGGGGATGGACATCTCCAGGATATGCTGCTGTTGGCAAGCTGCTTCCCCAGTATGTCCTCTTAGGGGCTGCAGCTGGGAAATGGCTAGTTCTGCAGTGCATGTAGGTATGCTGAAGTGGTAGGCTGGATTTAACTCCATGCCGCTGAGTCCTGGGGCAGTATGTTCTGGGAAGAGCCTCTGGAGCCACCTTTCCTTTGCCATAACACCTCGCTGACCTGTGCTTTCCTGCTGGAGAGGAACAGTTTCTGAGGAAGATGGTAGGGATTTAGGCACAGCCCCCAAATAACTTTCTGCATTGTTCTGTCTTTAGTGCGGCCTGGCGTAGGATGGTGCCCAGTTTCTGGAGGAGGGAAGCGTCTTAGCCCTGTGTAGGCCTGAAAGGAAGGGGAGGGAGGTAGCACGCAGCTTCAAAGCCCTGCTGTGAGCGGGCATCACCATACAAGGCAACCACTGCAGATGTGGAATTACAGCTGTCTAGTTTAGAGACTGCTATGGAAGAATGGATACTTTGGATCAGTGTAGGTCCTTGCAATCCCAAGGACTTAATGTGTAGCCTTTTCTGAGGTCAAGTATCATTTCCAATTATTTTCTCTTTCTCCTGTCGCCAAATGGGCAGTTCATTTTGTCAAATAGTAACACTTCACTTCAGAAATTACTCATCTCTCCCATCCTTCCCATCTTCTCGGTTTTGGGCTTTAATGTCCTTGTGCAAATGAAGTCGCCTAAGCCCAGCTTCCTCCTCCCCCGTGCATACCAGCACTGCTGAGCACAGGCCTGCTCTTCCCTTTCTGGTCCTTCCTCCTGAAGAACGACCAGAGCAAAGGGCTTGATTCCTACCTGCTACTGTGTTAGAGTCACAGTCTTGCTGTGTTTGCTTTCCATGCTCTTTCTCAAGTCCTGTTGGTCACCGCTGCTGTCTGCTGAGCAAATTCTGCCAGGGGACATCTTGTGCTGACACCTGGACTTCTTCAGTGGCAGATTAGTGTATGAATGCTCACAGAATATTACAGCCTGTAGGCACTCTCTGATGCGTATCCCCTTGTCTGTCACACCAGTATGGCTTACACAGCACCCATGCTGGGAGCTGTGGACCTCTCTACCCTTGACTAACTAAAGATTGGCTATCCTTCCCTTCCACTGCTTATCTCCCATTCTTCCACATCAACAAATACACCAAATAATCTCCTGAGCAAAGAGATGTACCAGCACCAAGAAATCCTTACCTTCTCTGCTTGTCATGATTAACCCTGTTCAACCTGCTCTCACTGACCCTGCTTAACCACAGGATTTGGACCAGACAACTGGAGTAGTGTGTCCAGCCCTGGAGCCCCCAATGTAAGAAGGACATAGACCTGTTAGAGAAGGTCCAGAGGAGGGCCATGAATATGATCAGAGGGCAAGTGCTGAGCAACTGTGGCAGCTGGCTTGATAATATATGCATGCCTCAGGTTAGTACATCTGTACAATCTGGACCAAAAATCTGCATCGACTGTTACCATGTCTCTTGGCAGCTGAGAGTAGATGCTTTGGAAAGAGAAGAACAAGGCGTGTTATCCGTCACTTAATGCACCTCTTCACCCTGGAAGTCAGTGGTGTCAGAGCTTCCAGATGTTTGTGCAGACTGATGGTCCTTTGTGGACTACTATTCCATGAGTTTACTTAACTGCTCTTTGAATCTCACCTTGTGACTGGCTCTAGTGGTTGCAGAAAGCTGCTTAATGATATTTTGGGTCCACTCCATTAGTCTGTTTCTCTCTCCTGACATTACTGGTCCCTCTACCCACTATATGGGTGCCTCCTGGTGTTGGGAGCAGGGTGGTGTGGATGCCTGAAGGTGCCTGGAGTGTGCTGGGACTGGTCCAGCTGGGCAGAGTGAGGAGAGCAGTGCACAAGCACTGGGACATGTGGTTGGGTTGAGGGGGCGGAAAAATGGCTGCTGTGTGGACAGAAGTTGACTCTGCATGTTGTAACTGGGTCACTTGTGACTGTCCCAGGCCAGTTACACAAGCAAGGATGTACTTGCACTTTAGCCAACAAGCACCTGCTCCCTTTGCTTTTTGGCTGATAAAAGAGCTCTAGCTCTTTGGGCTTCCCATTTTAGGTATAATTTTCTTTCTTCGTATCTTAGCTGCTTGTTCTTCATGTTTCCTGGTAACTCCCTTTCTTCTGTCTGTAAGTGACTTGCCAAAGCTTGTCCTGATCCTATTCTCACTTGTGCTGCAATTTTTTTTTTCTTTCCTGATAGAAGAAGCCTTTTGCACCTTGCTGCATTTCACCTCTTCTCCAGCCTTTGTTTCCTCATGTCCATGCTGGGAGATGGTTGTTCAGTGGCAGGATATTCTCTTGAGTTCTGTCTCTGGTCCCTGTGTACCACATCCCAGCCCTGACCAGCAGGCTGAGCCTGCCCAGAAGAAATACAGCCTAAGTCATATTATGGTTCTCTTTGTGAGTTTTCTTCTTGTCCTAATAACTTACATGTTAATTAAAACTCAGTTAAGAGCAAACCTTGATTTTCTGCACTCCAAGAGAAAGGTGTGCCAAAACCAATAGTCTGTGGGACTACATGCTGCAGCCAGCTCCTGTTCTTCTGGTGCTTTGCCTCTTAGGTCTTTTCCTTTCCTGATCTGCACAGCAGTACTGTATCCTTCCTAGTAAGATTCATGTATTTTGGGTTCTGTCATCCAAGTTCTGCTTAGTCCTTGCCTTTGCCATCCCTTGAGAAGAATGGCTGCTTTCCCTGATTTGTTCCCCATTACGTGATGGAACTGTAGAATAAATTTAGTTTCTGCAGTGTCATGAGGCCCTGTAGTGGGGTTGTAATGGGCTGTGTCTCACTCTCCCTCCAGCCTACGAAGCTGTTTCCCCTGCTATGATGCCAGGGCAGATCCCCGACCCGTCGCTGACGGCCGGCGCACTGCCTGGGCTCGGCCCCTTGACAGGACTGCCTGGCACAGCCCTGACCGCCGAGGAGCTGAAGTACGCTGACATCCGCAACATCGGGGCCATGATCTCACCACTCCACTTCCTGGAGGTGAAGCTTGGGAAGAGACCTCAGCCCGTGAAAAGTGAGGTGAGTCTTGGGGAGGGCCATTGCCTGCACCTGCCTGGGTTTCTGTCTTGTCTGTGCTTGGGTTTCCTGCCAGGATGACAGGCATTGTGTTTTATAAGCATGTCACTCTGCCTGTTCGGTGATGTGCACGCGTGTTGGCAACTGCTCTACTGGCTGACTCTTCCCTGTGCTTGGATTTCTGGCCCTGCGGCATGGGCTGGGTGTGGTGGCCTCAGAGTCCCAGACCTGACTGGTCCCACACAGCCACTGTCAGCTGGCTGAAATCAAATCTTGTCTGTGGGATGGGGTCTGGCACAGCCAGTGTGCCCCTAGGTTGGGCCTTGCACCCAAAGAAGAAGCCACATGGCCTGTCAGAGGGCTTGTGCAATGCTTTCATCCCAAGGAGTCCTTGGTGCTGCTGGCATTGTCATTGCCTGTCCTGTGGCAATAGGGTGTGTTGGCAAATGGTGCTGAGTGGCAGCAGTGATTCAGCTTGTGCCCACAGGTACTGCTGGCTTGGGCTGCCTTGGCCCGCTGCTTGCTGGGGGGCTGGCTTCATCTTGGGGCTCCTGGGATGGGGAAGGTGTGTGACTTCTGCTTGGTACTGCAGGCTGGCACATCAGAACCATGCTGCAGGTACTTGGGAGACATTTGCATGGTATTTCCTTGTGTTGGTTGTGTCTGATGTGGGTTGTTCAGTCTTTGACTCCCTGACTCTTGCTGTGCTGGTGGTGGTGAATGTTTGCACCTCCTACTGCCTGCACATCGAGCTGGGAACCGATCAGTTCAGAGGCCCCATGTTGGTGAGGGTGGTGGCTGCTGTCAGAAGGTCCAATAAACAGCCCTTCTGAACAGTGCATTTGCTCCTGTGTGAGAATACCTCAGATGGTGCTGTGTGAAGATGGGAGTGATGTGTGTTTTCTGGAGATATCAGTGAGGAGGTACTAGATGATGTGAGAAGCTGCTTGTGATGAGCTGTGAGTAGAAGGGGGTAAAACATCAGTTCCAGGGAGCAACGCAGTCTCCGAATGGTGCTGACACCTGGTTTGGCCCAACTCTGATGGCAAAAGCTCAGCAGCACCCACCTGTAGGGAAGGTGCCTGCTCCTTGCCCCCAGTCCCTTGTTGTGGACTCCTGTGGGGACAACTGGTACAGTGGAGTCCATCTGATCACCTTGCACAGGAGCTCTGTGTCCAAGGGGGTGTCCAATCAGCTCGTGCAACATCCCATGGAGATCACCTGGGAAAGGACCAGGCAGCTCTGCAGTGGCAGGAGCTGAGGCTTGGATGCTGCAGGAGGCCATTGAGAGGGCCTGGGGGATGCTAATGGTTTTGGTTCCTCTATGGGCAAAGCATTTGTGGGTTGGCAGCTGAAGCCAAGTATTGTCCCACGCTCTTGTCCTGGGTATCATGCAGCAAACAGGGTGCTTGCGTCATGAGTTAGGGAAGAAAGAAGGAGTCTGTAACTTCCTAGGCATAGCTTCTTTCCTAGGGCACCTGGGACACCTCTGAGCTGGTCATGCAACAGCTGCTTTTGCTCTGAGCCTGGGGATGTGGTCTCACTGGCCTTCTGCATAACAGGGACAGGACAGCTCTGCCCCGCAGCAGGTACTGGAAATGCTGAGTGTCCTCTGAGCCAGTTTTGAGACATGTGGAAGAAAGATAAGAGGAAATCCACTGGCAGCCCCCGCATGGCTGCCTTGCCTGCAGCCGGTCCCTCCCCTGCATGGCCTGTGAAGCTGAGGAGTTGAGGACAGCAAATGGAGCTGCCCCTGGCACAGGCTTTGCAGCAAAAGCCTGGGGGAGCTGAAGCAGTAGCTGCTTATCCCATGAGTAGCCAAGAAGCTGCCCACACACGATTTTGCAATGCAATGCTTTCCTCTCGCAGGGAGCTGGAGCCCAGAGACACTGGGTACCGGCACACCATGCTCTGCATGGTCCCTGGGAAGGCAGGCTGCTCCCCGCAAGCTGGGGCATAGACAGCTTTCTCCACTGTGCTGAGGGGACCAGCATCTCCTGGCACTGGGATGTTTGTCCCTGGGAGTGTGCACAAAAACCACCCAGTGGGTGGTGACTTCTCTGGAGGATGGTGGACAATCACACTGGGAAGGCTGGCAGGCTGCCCTCCCCCTGGGGCAGCTGGAGACAGGTGCTGCTGGCCTCCTCCATGATCAGAACTCACCTGCGGTGGTCCCTCTGAGACAGAGCCCTGCCCCTCAGGCTGATGATCGTCTCTGTTCTCAGTGCTGCTGACTGAAACAATTTAGGAGGCACCCCCAGACCTTGTATGGACAGGGCTCCCTTGGAGGTCAACTGCTGAAACATGCTATGGGGTAATACGCCACCACTTGTCCCTCATTCCTCTGAGAAGAGTCCTAACCTTTTTGAACTGAAATCAAGCAGAAGCAGAGGGGGAGAAACCTGCTTTCTTGAAGTTACAGGACCTGTGGTCAAGAAATGGAGCCAAGAGTTCAAGCGGTGACTATCTGTGCTGAGCCACACTCCTTGAGCATCTGTACCTCATCTAAAGGACACAGCCCTTTGCTGGACTCTCTGTGGGATGAAGGGGACAGCAACAAGTCACTTATTCTGTGATCCTCACTGCAACAGGGCATGGAAGTGTGTAAGGCAGTTCCCAGGGAGACCATGAGGCTTGTGTGGTCTTCCAGTTCCTGTTACAAACCAAGATTTTCTTTGCAGGAAAGTTTGGGGTGTGTTTCTTGAGCTTTGGAGCTGTGAGCATGTCCCCTCTTTGCACCCTCCTAGTAAACCATGAACTGAAAGGCCAAGAAGGTATCTTCTTATACCAAGAAGGTATAAGAGCTACTTGTGCCTTGCTGTGGGGTATCCTGGTCCTGTCAGGAGGAAAAGGCAGCAGTGTGGAGTTAGAGCCTTCCTGGTTACTTCTGCTAATGCCTGCCACATCAGAGTTATGTAGGTATAATGAGAACTGGCCATTTCTAACTGGACTTGGGGGCCATCAGTGCAGATCCTGTCCTGGTTCTCCCAAATGTGATGCATGATGCCCCATAGCACTGCTTCAGCGAAGGAATGGTGGCAGCCCAGCATTATGGAAATCTGTGCATAGCTTGTGCTGACTTTGGTTAATGTTTTAGCCCCACCTAGTACAGCAACTTTGCTTGTGAAGTAAGGTACAGAAGATGCCGAAGCTGTATTAATGCTATAAAACTTGGACATTGTCTTCTAAAGTGTGCTACATGCAGCTCACCTAAGGTACCCTTTCACCTTAACTCTGCTGGGTCAATGTTTCATCCTGCCCTTGCACATCACATTTTGTAGAATCATGGAATGGTTAGAGTTGTAAGGGACCTTAAAGATCATCGAGTTCCAACCCCCCTGCCGCAGGCAGGGACACCTCTCCCTAGAGCAGGTTGCTCAAAGCCCCATCCAGCCTGGCCTTAAACACTTCCAGGGATGGGGCATCTGCAACTTCTCTGGGCAACCTGCTCTAGTGCCTCACCGTCCTCTCAGGAAAGAACTTCTTCCTAACATGTAATCTAAATCTCCCCTCTTCCAATTTGAAACTGTTACCCCTTGTCCTATCACTACACTTCCTCACAAAGAGTCCCTCCCCAGCTCTCCTGTAGGCTCCCTTCAGATACTGGAAGGCTGCTATAAGGTCTCCCTGGAGCCTTCTCTTCTCCAGGCTGAACAGCTCCAGCTCTCTCAGCCTGTCTTCATAGGAGAGGTGCTCCATCCCTCTGATCTTCTTTGTGGCCCTCTACTGGACCCGTTCCAACAGTTCCATGTCCTTTCTATGTTGAGGACTCCAGAGCTGGACACAGTACTCCAGGTGGGGTCTCATGAGCGCAGAGCAGAGGGGGAGAATCACCTCCCGCAACCTACTGGTCACACTTCTTTTGATGCAGCCCAGGATATGGCTGGCTTTCTGGCTGCTAGTGTGCACTACCAGCTCATTTAGATGTGTTGATTAGTGGGCTTTGGACTTGGTGAATGTTAGCAGTGTGCAGTCTGCTGTGGCCAATGGCACCTGCAGTTCTCCTTCCCTGCAGGCACCACTGGTGTACCTGTGTGTGAGGTAATCTAGTGGCCCCCCACTCCTGCCACCACCACTTTGTGGCCTTGGCATTGGGAATCTCTGACTTTCCTCTTGAGGTGACTAAGCCCAGGCACTAGAGCAAGAAGGCTGTTCAGGTGGTGTGCGCCGTGAGATGCTCATCTGGGAGATGTGTCCCTCAACCACACTGATTTGGGGAGGCATGAAAGGAAGGATGCAGCTGCCTTCATGGACTGGAGCTGCCCTTGCAGAAGGTGCAAATAGGCTGTGGAAACGCTCGTAAAGCAAATGTTGCTGCCACTGCATTTGAAAAAATGTGTGCAGTCAGGTATCAGTTGATAGGAATGGGGCAGTTCCGTCTGATATCTCAAGCTTTGAAGTCCCAGGCCAAATGTAGATAAAAACACTGGGGACCTTTTCTTTCCTAGCCATGCTACAAAGTGTATCCTGGATGCTGACTTCACAGGGCTTTCCAGCACTCAGATATTTCTGGAAGGAGCTGGTTTGGGTTCTCGGATATAAGCATGCCATAGGCCATTTACACAGGCTTTGTAGTAAATATCTCTAAATACTTTGATTACGGGTTTCCAACCCATAGGGCTTATTGGCCTGGCCTGTGTGGTTTGAGTCAGACAGCATGGAGCAACTGAGTCCTGGTGAACTGTGCAGGCACTGCTGTGTCCTGCTTCTTTACAGAGGGTGTAAGACCTGTCCCCTCCTTGCCGCAGTGGCCCTGTGACTCAGCTGGTGCTGAAGCTGCAGCAGACAGTCCCATCCTACTGGTAGGGGGAAGAGCCAGGCCCAGCTGGGGGATCTTTCAGATTTCTCTGCATCTGGCCGTTGGCTGCATGTGTGATGATTTGAATGACTCTGCTCACAGAGCTGTGCCTGTAGATGTCCGTGTGACAAACTGTGCCCATCTTTGTGGGATGGGACTCTTTTCCTCTTGTCTCTGCCCTTACTCAGGGCAAGGAACAGCCCCGCAAAGAGTTGTCTGTCCCCTTCTAGCTGGGTCCTCAGCTGTAGGCACTGCACTGTTCTCCTTCCCCATGTCCCCACAGAGTGAAGTTAGGAGGCAGCAGCACACCTGGCTCTTGATCAGGATTAGACCACATTGCTGGTGGCCACTGGCATGGGTAGCTACCATCCCTCTCCTTGTCCCATCACTGGTGGGGCTGCTGTGCTGGCTGCTTGCTTCTACCTCCTGCCCTGCCCTACCTCTGCTGGCTCTGACCTGGGCTTCTCCATCTCATTGCAGCTGGACGAGGAAGAGGAAAGGAGGAAACGGCGCCGGGAGAAAAATAAAGTAGCAGCAGCACGATGTCGTAACAAGAAGAAGGAGAGGACGGAGTTCCTGCAGCGGGTAGGTTCCCTGACCTGTCCCAGGGTGCAGTGGGAACCTTGGTTGGCAGCACCTCCCTAGAAAGGTGCCTAGGCTGTGGGCAATGCTGCCTCCTGAACTGTCCCTCTGCTTCTCCTTGCTCTTGTGCTCTTATCTGGGAAAATACAGGCCCGTTGCCCTTCTTTCCACAAGGCTGTGAAGGTGATGGCCACATGTGTGCCCAAGCAGAGCTCATGGGCATCCCTGTACCCACAGTACCAGGGCAGGAGATGGGCTCTGGTCTTGGGGGAGAGAAGGCTGATAGTGTCCCTGCCTCAGTGCTGGAGCAGGACAACCTGCAGGAGTGTGACACTGGATGGGGACAGCATGCTGACCCCTTGCCCAAATTCCTGAAAGTTTCTCTATTCAGAGACCAGATGCCCTCTCACCTGTGACCCCAAGGCAGAAATACTCTTGCCAGCACCTTGCTGCTTTTCTGCAAGGGGTGGTGGGACACGGGTGAATGACACAGCAGGGGACAAGGAGCCATTTCGCAAGGGCAGATCCTTGTACATGGGGGAGGGGGGTGGCGAGAACTTAAATGCGGGTTTATTTCCAAACACCCTTCCAGGTCATGGAAAGCAGCCAGGGAGGGGTTTTGCTGTGGTGCAGCAGAGACCTGTCCTAGGAGGTGGCTGTCCCTGTGCTGTAGGGGCACAGAGATGGTTTGTTGGCCAAATTGTTTCTCCTTGTATCTTGTCCTGTTGGACTACAGTCACATGCAGTTGTGTTTCTGTCCTGCTAGGAGTCCGAGCGTCTAGAGCTCATGAACGCTGAGCTGAAGGCCCAGATAGAAGAGCTGAAACAGGAGAGGCAGCAGCTGATCCTGATGCTGAACCGGCACCGTCCCACCTGCATCGTGCGGACAGACAGCATCAAGACACCTGAGAGCGAAGCCAACCCGCTGCTGGAGCAGCTAGAGAAGAAGTGAAGGTGGCACTGGGCCAGGAGGAGGAGACAGTGGCACAGGGTCTTCCAGGGTCTCTTATGTATGTACTGTATGAAGAACTGTGCACCCAGATGTGGTGCAGTCAGGACCCAGTGGGCTTCCTTGGGAACTATGGACCAAACAAATATGGGGACAGAGAAGTTCAGGAACCTGTCAACCATGTACTCCGAGGCTGAACCCGGGAGCAGGGCTAGTGGCGCCGGTGAGGGCAACCTCCCTGTCATACCTCATCTTGGCCTTTCAGCCTGTTTGTGGCCCCGGGGACCCATGATGCCACAGCACGTCCTGTGAGGACCATGCACCCCGTGGGGAGCAGGGGCTGCAGGCGGAGGAGCGGTGGCTACACGGTGGCTGCCGGTGCCCTGCCCAGAGGCTGCCGCTGCTCCTGGCGAACGCTCCAGAGGGAAACCCGAACCCAAGAACCGCAAACACTTGACGCAGCCCCATCTGGTGGGCAGGCCTGTCGGGGCTCGGTGGCGCAGGCGCCCCCCACAAGCACACTCTCAGTATAATGTTTACAGCCCAGCTGTCCGTGTCGGCCGTGCTTTTGAATGCACATTTTTACACTTTTTTTAAAGTATTTTTTACAAAGTTTTTATACAGCGATCTCTATATGGATTTATATAATCACTAGATGTGATCCCATAGAAATGTATGTTATGATGGTCTGTTTGTTACAAATGCATATGCCACAGTTATCTCCATTGTGTTACTTGTCCGGTAGTGTCTGGCTCCTTCCCCAGTGTGCTGGGAAGGGGGTCCAAGCCACCCTCCGCAGTGGTGTCACTACTCTCTCCATCCATGTATGTCCTTCATAATACTCAGTCCTGTATCTCTCAGTAAATGTTAACTTTATGTACGTTGTCCTCCTGTGCTCTGTCTGGTTCAGGCCATGGTGGGCTCCAGCTGGAGCTCAGCACCATGGCAACATGTGCCAAGTCTCACCATGCCGGGTGCGTTCCTGGCTGAGTGGGATGGTGGAGCTGATCCCTGAGCTCTGGTGGTTCTCTCTGTTAGCAGCTGTGGGTCAGACAAATTCATCTTGAGGAAGATGGGCACCTTGGAGACAACTCTGACAATTGTCAAGCAAGAAGTGGCCGGGTGCTATGCTGAAGAGGGCAGTCAGGGCATGGCTTGCCGGCTGGAAAGGCAGAGGTGTGAGACAGGAAGGCCATCTCATTCTTACCTGGTCCTTCTTGTTTCAGGCCTGAGTACAGCAGCTAGAACTCATTTCAGGGACAAGAAAGAGATGGAGGAGCTGTCACAATGTCCTTGTGGTGATGATCCCTTCATGGAAGGAAGTGAAGAATGATTCCTTTGGGTCTTGTCCTTGCCTGTAACTGACGTACTTGGAGCTCGGAAGGCTCCTAAAGCTTGTCCTCGACTTTGGCCAGTGCTGAGTACAGGGGTGTGGAGGCTGAGAAGATAATCCTCTAGGTGTGATTCAGATGCTAGGACTGAAAGGGTTTTCCCCATATGAATGACCAAGCCCTGACACTATTGCTGTGTTCTGACTTAGATATGAGGGCAGGGGGAAGATACCTTGATCTGGAATGAGGCAGACCCCATCTTGCACATGGGCACCACTCGGCAACCACCAGTTGTCTCAGAGGAGCAGTGGTGCACCCAACCTTCTTCCGGTCGGTGTCCTACCTGTGGACGTGGCTACTTTGATGTAAACTGTGAGTGAAAGCAGCTCTCAGCATCTGGTACAGATGAGCACTCCAGCCAGGAGCACTGAAGTGGTGCTGGGAAGAAGATGAACTTGACCAAACTATGACAGCAACGTGAGTGGAGGTCTTCCCGGAGCACAACTGCATCCCTAGTGCATATTTCTATCTCTGTAGCCTCCTTTTCCAGCCCTTAACCTCTGGGGATATCTGGCATTAGTCCTTACCCTGTTTCATACTTCCTGGATTTCTCCTCCCTTTCCAAAACTTTTGTCTTTGGGACCTCCCAAAATGCTGCTGGCTGCCTTATTTAGTGTGAAACATCTTGGATCTGTTACAGCAAAGTTTTTACCCTGGGAGGACTTACTGGCTGAGGTGCTCTAGAGAGATGTGCAAGGACATGACCTGAAGCAATGCTGCTGGAGAAAAGCAGTATCTCGCCTGACTCCCACCACCTGCCATGCAGCCCTTGAAGCTGGGCAGCTGTCCCTCTGCACTTCTGCTGTCCAGACGCTGCTGCGGCTCAGACCTGACCCATTTCTCAGCTGCTGTCAGGAGACAATCTCTATAATTTGCGGAACACCAGTGCCTCTTGTTGGTCTCTGCTGGAAGGACGCACAGCACTTGCTGAGCCTGCTTCTCTCTTCAGGACTTTATTTCCCTCTGCAGAGGGAATGAGTTTCCAGGCTTCTGCAACTATCAGCTTCCTCTTTGGTGGCCAGCAGGAGCTCGCTGTGGGACATCAGATAGTCCATCCACAGGCGTCTCATCCTTTTTGCTCACCTGGAGAACCTGTGTGCTCCTGTCTATGTGGGAGACTCTTACCCACCTGCCATACACATTCCAGTGGCGCTGGCAGCATTGTGGGTGCAGGCAAGTGGCCACACTGCAGTAAAACTTCCTGCTATGGAAAAGCTGCTGTAAAGGAGAACTGTAAGGTGCCCATTGAAGCCGAGCACACCAGAAGCAGCCAGAAAAGGCAGCAGCAGAAGACTGATGGATCTGCATCAGTGTAATGCTCAGCTACTCCAGCTAAGGCTCAGGACCAGCGGACACCTTTCAGGCTGGTGCATTACAGTGGCATCTCCTGGGTACGGTCAGGAGCAGCGGGCACATGTCAGGCACAACCCATGTTGCTCCATGCCCGTGTGCTCTCAAATGGTGCTCTCAAACCCAAACAGCAATGGTCGTACCCGTGGCAATGTCCTCCCACCGGGGCCCCCCTCACGCAAGAGCTGGTAACGCAGCCTTGCTTGGAAAACACGAGGGACGCTTCTCAAAGGTCAGGCAGCCACCTCCTGGCCATCCCACACCCGCACACCCTGTGCTGGATGCACTGCGGGCCACTGTGACAGCAGAGCTGATGGTGCCACGTACTTCTGGGACAGGGCTTGGTGCCAGCGGTGCTGGAGCTGATGTCCTGATCAGTGGGAGGCTGCTGCCAGCCCCCTGTCCCCCCATCCAGCCAGTCGTCCCCCTGAACCCTTAGTCCTTGTGAGCGCACACGCAGGGACCTGTGGATCCCTCCCATGGTTGGTTTCAGATGGTCTTCACAGCTGTTGGCCACAGGCACGGGAGCCCCAGAGGACTGCAGCCCTGCTGCAGCAGCCGGCATGGGGACCTCTTGTCTTGCTGGCCAGCGAGTCCATCCTGAAGGTCGCTTGTGCTCACGCAAACCTGTACACCAGATGGCTGGAGGCAGTTTCTCAGGAGATCATCGGTAGCCCTCTGCAGTGCTCACCTACAGGGGACCAGAGAAGCCCGCGGCCGACCTCCCGCATCCCCCTTTCCTCCCCTTCCCGCAGGTCGCTCTCGAAGCCACAGCGATCCGTGCGTTGTCCCCCCGCACCGGCCCCGCTCCTCCCTCCGGGCCCGGGCAGGGTTGGCCCTGCGCTCCCACCGGGCAGGAGGAAGCGGGAGGCGGTCCCGCATAGCCCGGTGCGGGAGGCGGCGCCCCCGTAGCCTGGTGCGAGAGGCGGTCCCGCATAGCCCGGTGAGGAAGGCGGTCCGTGTCCCCCCCATCCCGCCGGCAGGAGGCGCTGCGCGGCCGCGGGACGGCGGGGCTGGGGCGGGGAGCCGAACCGGGGCTCCGCAGCCGGACCCGGTGGATGCTCCTCTCCCCCCAGACCTTCTCCGGCTCAGCCTGACCCGGGGAGGGAACTTCACCGGGGGCTGTAGCGACAGGACAAGGGGCAGCAGTTTTAAACTTGAAAATGGGGAGGTTTAAGACTGGGTACAAGGAAGAAACTTCACACCGAGAGTGGTGAGACGCTGGAACAGATTGTCCGGAGAAGGTGTGGGTGCCCCATCCCTGGGGATGTTCAAAGTTGGGTTGAACGGAGCTTTGAGAAACTTCACCTAGTGGAAGATGACTCTGCCAATGACAGGGGCGTTGGACTAGATGTTCTTTAAAGGTCCTGTCCAACCCAAAACTTCCTGTGATTCTACATTTCATGGTGCCATCCCACAATGTTCTTGTCAGAGATGTGAGCCTGCTCAGCCTAGCTGGTGCTTCCTGGACATTTCATCTGCAACCCCCTCTGCTTGTGAGATACCTGAGGTATCTCGACAGCCGGGGCCACCAGCAGTAACTCCTGAGGTGCCAGCAGCCCACTCCAGCACATGCCCATCTCCTGTTTTGTGAAATCCACATTCAGGTCATGACCCTTGTACTCCTTCCCACACTCACCAGTTCAGGCAGGAGCTTTCCCCAGGGTGTGATACCACATTTTTCCTGAAGCCCAGGCAGACGGGGCCCATCACTTTTCCATTGCTTAGATGCCTGTCCCAGCTCCCTGGTGTCCTTCACATACTACTTCCAGCTCCCTCTGCAAAGCCACTCTCATCTCTCCCCCAGGGACATGTAGGTGACACTTTGCTCTGAAGTACCAGGCCTGAGACAGTGCTGGGGTCATGGGCTGAGAGTCCATCTGCTGTCGGTTGGTGTGAGCGCTCCACACCCCGTGCCTGACTCCCTTCTTCTCACCAGACTGCTGACAAGTGGCAGGGCCTATGAGCAGCAGGAACCTGGTTTCCCGACAAGGGTCCCAAGTCTTGCCAGCTCCGTACCCCTATCTCCTGCAACCAGCTAGTCCTGGAGTGACCACGCAGCCCACCACACTCCTCAAAGCTTGATCATGGCTCCCTTCGTTTCCTCCTCTTCTCTCCCCACCCACTGTCCCCGTTTCCCCGCAGATGTTAGCCTCTGTGTGCTGCTCTGGGGGCGAGGGCATCCAGTGCCCCCTGGCCCACAGCCAGCCATTGGTAAAAGATGTTTGGAGGCCGTTACTTTGCAGCTTTTCATAGTATTTTTTTCACTTTGTATTTGAAAAACTGCCTCCTCTGCCCTTCTTAGTAGGGGCTGAGGGAGACTTCGTGACTCTGTGGTAAGTGGTATTAACTAACCTTTGCCAATGACCTGCCTCTCTTGTTTCATTTTGAGCCAAGGGCAGCAGGTATTCATTTGTCTTTGTCCTTATTGGTTCTTCTACTCAACTTGCTGGAAAACAAGCCCCAGAAATCCCCAACCTTGATATTTACCAAGAGATACGGAAATTACTTTGATTACCATGGGTGCCAAATTACACTGAACAGTGCTGGCATCGGTGCAGCCCATCAGTGGCTGGGTGGCAGGACCAAAGCCAGGGAAAACTTCTTCACTGCCAGGATGATTGGAGAGAAATGAGAAAAACTGAGCACTACTTCCATAGCCTAGAAATATCACCTGGCTCCCTGTGCCTTTGAGCATTTTTTGCTTATTTGTGATCACTGATTGCTGGTGATTGGCGTTTGGGATTAGCTGGGAGGAGGCAGGCACAGGCCATGGGAATGGGGCCATGGGCATTCCCTGCCCCCATGGAGGCACCATGCTGCTTCTGGGCTTGGGAAACTGCCCTGGAGGACAGAGCTGGGTGGGTCCTGGAAGGGTTCCTGGTTAAGGGCATGAGCCTCCCTGCACTGTGTGGCTGGTGGGGTGGCCAGTGGCACTTGCCCATTGGGACAGGGGACAGGCAGGGTGGGTGCTGTCAGAGGTAACCAGCCCTGATGGCAGGGGGCTCGCTGGCAGCTGCTCTGCCACCAACCCTTTCTGTCCAACAAAAACCCTTCCCTGCAGCTGGGAGGTCTTTCTGGCTCTTCTCGCAGGGCAGGGCTGCTGGGACAAACTGTTCTGTGACAGCACGGCTGGTGTTTGCCTTTCCTCTGCTGCTGAATGCCCAGGAGCAGAGGACCAGGAGCAGCCACCATCTGGGGCTGGATCCCCCACTGCATCTGTGTTTTAATTCCAGGTGTAGCTGGGACCTGCAATGCTTCCCCAAATCTGGGCACCCCCAGCAGCCTGGGTGGCTCTGCCTGCAGGCAGCTGGGTCTCCTGCCTAGCACTGGCACATTTCAGCTCCTCACTGGGGAGAGGGTGGAGGAAGAATTGGGGTTGGGGCTGGGGCTGGGGCTGGCAGGAGGCACAGAGCATCTCACACAGGCCAAAATTGGGCTCTGTAGCCCAGGCATCAGCTGAGGCTTGATTTGGGTTGGAGCTTGGCTGCAGGTGCAGCATGTGGTTGTGGGATGAAGGAGCTTAACAACACTGAGCCGTTAGGTTTGTCTGCCAGGTCACGTAAGAAGTTAATCCAAATTAGATAAAACGGTGGGCTTGTGCGGTGGTGTAAAGCACTCCCATCAGACGATGTGCTGCTGAATTAAAGTGGGTTTGCCTTGGTTTGGCTTTTTTAAGAAGAGTGACCGACTCAAGTGGACTCCATCCAGGGGATGCATTTGGCGGAGCGGGCAGCAGGTATGACTGACCATGGTGATAAGCTCTTTGTGAGCAAAACCTGCCCGGGGGGAGGAAGTGAGCCCAGTTGTACCAAGACCACTTTGATTCTGGGTAACAGCATCTGCAAAGGGGCTTATTGCACTTCAGTCACTTCCAAGTTTAATATAACTTAGCCATTCTGGATGTTTCTGCACAGACAGGCTTCCAGTTCCCCACCAGTAAAGGAATGGCTTTCCTCTCTCCAGCCCTGTGTCCAGCATTCTGTGCCCAGACTATGAGCAGGTCTCAGGATTTTGGGGAAAGGTTAGGCTCTGTGGAGGAGTGACTCTTGTCACTCGAGGCAGGAGGTGGGTCAACAGCTCCACATCCCTGTTCAGCTCAAGGGACTTTGTTTAACAAAAAGTCCCCGTGTTAGCAAGCTGATGGGATCCCAGCACTGCGAGCTGGAACTCCTAGGAAATAGCATAAAGAAGCCACTTCCAGAAGCCCACATGGGTTTTAGCAAAAGCAGAGTTTGGGGCTGTGTGACAGCAAGGTTTCACTGCAGCCTGTCACGTCTCAGATGAAGCTTCAGGAACAGGATCCTTTGCCAGTAACCACCACCTTGTGCTGATGTTATCTAGTTTCTGCAGAATGAACTTGCTGAGTTGTCATCTGTGGTGCCGTCAGGGGAAGTCCTGACTCCTGACACTGCAGTTCCTGCCTCTGCTTTGCCATGGCCCTAATTCCAGCAGCATTGCCTGGCCTGGTTGGATTTGCTGGATGCCTGCTTGTGCTGAAATGGCCAGGGGTTGTCAGGAAGATGTGGGCAGCAAGGCTTTGCCACAGACCCGTGGGGTCCCAAATCCAGTGGAAACTTTAGGCAGGGTAACGTGTAGTGTGTGGTTGAGGATAAAATGGCTACTGACAGCTCACTGCAAGGTGACACTGAACGGCTGGTGACCAGACAGTCAGTGAGAGGGGGTTTGTGCTAGAGCCAGTGTGTAGGTATGGGCAAGTGCTTCCCAGTACGTGGGCTACTGGCTTCTGCAACAGAGGCAAACGCCGTGGGTGCCAGGCAGAGTCACTGCTGCATCACGCAGATGTTTGCTGAGTGAGGCATCCCTTTTCTTCTGTGATGACCTTCCCTGTCCCAAAGTGACAAGATTCATTCACCAGCTCCAGCCAGCAGATGGTGGATGAGTGGCTAAGCTAGTCAAGATGTGGTTGTGTGCTGGTGCTGCTGTGTGACCAGGCAGGATGGTGGCACTGTGGTGTGATGGGGCAGGACGATAGCACTCCATAATGGCAGTGTAACAGACTGGCAAAACCAAACCCACTGGTTCAATTGAAGGCCTCTGGATGCAGACATGAGGTGCTTGCTGTGTCTGTGAGGAAGAGGTGCGGAGTTGACTTAAACATGGCTACAGGCACCCACTCCACTGCATGTAGGACACCTGCAGGTCACTAGTTTATGTGTACAAGGAGCAAATCAGGCTGCCAGTGTACCCCACTGGGCCACTGGTGACATGGAGTCTCGTTCAGGCAGGGCACATTTCCTCAACTGATAGCAACCATTCGCCATGGCTACAAGGGCCAGAGGTGTCTCTGTACACTGGATTTGTAAACTGGGGTAGCAGCACCTCAGCATTTCTCCCAGGCACGCTCTGGAGCATGGCTAAGCACCAGCTGGCACCTGGGTGTCTTAGATGAGAGTGCCAACAGGTTCAAGACTGTGCTCCAAATTCAGAGTAGAGCTACGTGGTGGGTCCTGTTCACTGTTCAGCAGTGGGGAAAGGAGCAAGGCTTGATAAGGACCGGGACGAAGAAGAGAACATCCATCCTTTATAACCATAATGTCACTGTAGATGTCTGCAGGGTGGCTTTCCTGGGGTGATGTGCTTGCTTCTGGTTGCCCCCCTGTGAAGACAGGAGACATCCAAAGATGGGTGCTGACCTAAATTAGGGCTGCAGGAAAATGTCCCTGTGCGGATACTAAAAGTCCCACTAGTTCAGAGTGGAAACTAGTGAAATGCCGCGTGATAGAGACATGCAGAGCAATGCCTGGCTTAGAGATAAGTCTGTTCCTCTGCTCACCCCCTCACAAGATGTTCAAAGAAATGGAAAAACAACTCATTTCAAACTGGTAAATTGACACACTTCTCACAGAGCCAGCAAACTGGTTTGTGCAGGTGGACAGCATGTCCTGTTGGCTAACGCTTTGAGAGGGCTCACAAGGGATGAGGTATTTATACCAAAAACAAGGATACCCAAAACAGGTCAAAAAAATTGGCCTAAAAAAGATAGAAGATGGCACAGTTTTCAGACCTGTACTTTGGGGTAAAGAAGGGTGGAAAGGAGTTTCTGTCTTTTTCTCTCCCCTCTTTGAAGCCAGTGTTGGCAGTTGCTAGCCATGAAAGGAGGACTGACTCTTCAAGCCAGGGCCTTGCAGCAGTGCTGCTGGCATGGTTTAGGGTGCAGCACTTCTCCCTCATCCCACCTCCACAGCACTGTCAGGGATGAGTTGCTGCCAGGAGCCCACAGGTCGACTGTGTCTGGGTAGTGGTGCTGGCAGGCACTGCCAAAGCTGTAGAAGAGCAGCCATGCCCTGGCAGGCTGGTTAAGGAGCACCTCTGACATGCTGGGGCACTGAAATGTGAAGGTGGAAAGCACAGGATCTGTGGTCACCTGAAACTCCCCCATCCCTCTCCCTCCATCTGCTGCACTGAACCCCCTGGGAAACTTGTGGGGGCCCTCAAGCCCTCTGAAATAACCAGCGCTAAGCAGGTCCTCCCTCATGTCCTGGCAGTGGAGCTTGAACATCTCTCTTCATGCTTCTCTCAAAAAGGTGTTGAGGAGCCCTGAGCACCAATCGCACGAGCACTAAGCATACCTTCTGCACAGCTCCCCTGCCCTCTCCTTCACAGCTGCTCTGCTCCATGCTGCCCGTCCTCCCCTGTGCCACCTCTGAGACATTGTGCCCCAGCACCACTTGTACGAGCACTGTGCCCGCCCCGGGTGTAAGCTCACTGCACTCATGCCCATCAGTGCAGCTACTTGTGCTGAGCACCCCCTCCAACCACGCTGCGTGAGCTGAAAGGTTCGGGAAGCACTTTTTCCCAACAAATGGGGTCGGGGGGAGGGAGAGCCAGTGTATATACCCCTCTAAGCCAAAAGTGAAGCAGATCCCATTGGGGTGGGAGTACAGTACTAGCATGAGTGCTGTCCACAGTCACCTCCTGCTGAGATGGGAGTCTTGGGAGTCTAGCTGCAAGAACATGCCCTAAATAAGCTGTACTCAATCCTTGGGAGGCTTGAACATGTCTTGTGATGACGGGTGGTGTTGAAGAATATTTTCTTCTGAATGGGGTCATGGAGCAGCCACGTAATACACTCAAGAGTCATGTGTTGATTTAAGACAAGGAACGTGTTCACCCTCTGCCACCATGACATGCGGAAGACCTCATTGCCCTCTACACCTANCCATGAACATTCTGTGATTCTGTGATGGCTGTAACCAATGCCCAGTGAACATCAAAATACCCTGTCAGGCTCTGGTCATCCCTTGGGAGCACAATTTTTGCTGCTTGGTTGCTATGGTTGGATTCACTGCAGGGTTAGCAGAGGCCCAAAGTTGAGTCCTGCTGCCACAGCAGCAGGGCTGGATGTCTCTCCTGACCTTGTGTGGCCTGGAAATGCACACGCTGGGCAGCATGAAGGAAGCCAGGGCTATGGCCCCTTACCAGCACCGGTAAGTCTACCCCTGGGTGGATCAGCCCTTCTGGTTAAACGGGTCACTGCCCTTCCTCTTTGGGCCTTCCCCATCATCACTGAACGAGACTGACACCGAGATGAGTCAAACCGTCAGACAACATCTGCACCCTCCGTCCATGCGCTTGGATAGTTCAGCCAGTGGGGTCAGCCCAGGCAACGGAAGCAAAGAAACCCTGGTTGACTGGGGGAGGGGGTTGTCTAGTGCCCATGCCTTCTTGGTGCCCCAAATGTGTATGAATCCAGCACGGCTGGGTGGTTTGTCCATTTCTGACCAGATCCCAGAAGCTAGATAGGGCCTGTGAAGACCGTAATGGGTGTACTCTACCAGGATTTGGGATCTGCTAACCTGAAGAGTCCTGTAAGCGCAAATCTGAGCACTTGCTCATGAGCTGCTAAATTCTCACCAGGAACAGATTAGAGGTTGCTCAACTAATTACTCAATCAGTTCATATGTACTGGACAGGAGAAGGAGACTGTGGTTCCTCCCTTCAATAGCCTGAGGTGGACACTGATTATCTGTGTTTTGGAGACCGAAACTCCCACGTGTGATAATCTCCTGCCAACCGTTCAACTGGGAGGCTCTGGCCAGGCTTGCTCTCCCCCTCCAGCACAGTCAGACCCCAGATACCTGGAGCTCTATGTCTATACCTGGAAAACTAGTGCATTTGGCCTCTCCTTTCTATAGTTTCCTTCTTTTAAAACACAGACATAGAAAGCATTAACTAATGACTTTGCCAAAGTGGCAAAGATAAGTACTGAAAGAGCTAGAAATTGAAAAGAAAAAAAAAAAAAAAAAAGTGTTGAGCTGGGCAACCTAGATTCAGCTGCCTTGTGTTTGTGATCACATCCTGCATTTTGCCCTGGATTGCCACCTCTTCAGCACCCAGGCTGGACCTTGGCCCAAGGACACCATAAGCTGGTCAGCTGAACTGCCTCCTTTCTTAGCAGGGCTGGGAAACACCTATCCAGTCAGTGAAGCTAGGGAATGTGGAAAGAAAGGGGTGAGGAGGGTGTCTCTTGAGAAGACAGTTGTTGCCTCCCTGGAGAGCTGACTCTGCCCCTGCCTCAAAGTTACTCTGACCACCAGTGAGCCACATAAGCAAGAGCTTTCACAGAAGAGGCCGTGTCTTCCTCATTTATTTGCTGGAGCTGATTTACAGAAGTGCTAAAAGGTTGCAGCTGCAGTCACAAGCTTCAAACTTCAAACTTGTGAAGTTTGGTTAGATAAAGTGCTGTATAGAGCCCAAAACACAAAAAAAACCCCCACCTCTAGGTCCTAGTTAGTTCAAACTGTCTATCCAAAATAAATGAGTACTTATGACCCAAGTCTCTCTTGTTTTGCAACTGTAAAATAGGGATGACTCTACCCCCACACCTGAAAAGGTGGCTGTGAAAACAGCTTCATCGATAGCCCTGAGGCACTCAGTGCTGAAGTGATGAGAGCCTGTGAAGAAATGGAAAAGCAGGACGTGGGAGCAGGCTCTGGCTGAAGGATGGTGATGAAGGTAATGTAACGTGGCCATCTGAGGGTGGAAACCTTTGTGCATGATGCAGTTGTAGAGCACAACATTTTACATGGCACAAGGGCATAAAACCAGAGTGCTTGAGGCAGCTAATTCTGGGATTTCCATTCTTTTGTGCGCTTCACCTACAGCCCATGGCATTTATCATATATCTGGGGTATAAAGTACCTGTTTCCTGTGCGTTGGCAGATTGTGCCCGATAAGGATTGGAAGCATTCCTGTGTTGGGCGTTTGCTCTCTGCTAGATGGATGAATTTGGTGGGATTGTTCTTGAGCTCTCCCTCCTCAACCTGACTCTCACACTCACTCAGCTCAGCCCTGGTGATGGAGATGAGACATCCTGCCAGCTGAGGAAACTCCCTGCGTCGCAGGCAGGACCGACACGTGCTGACAGAGTTGGACACAGCAGAACCTTGTCTGGTAGAGAGCCAGGACTTTGTTCAACACCACCAGTCACTTAACTCTCTTATCAGCACTGAATTCCACACAGAAGTTTTCCAACTCATGTGGGAAATGCTAAGCAAATTATGGAATCGTGGAACTGTCAGAGTTGGAAGGGTTCTCTCAAGATCATCTAGTCCAACTCCCCTGCTAAAGCAGGATTTCCCAGAGCACATTACTCAGGACTGCATCCAGGCAGGTCTTGAAGGTCTCCAGAGAAGGGGACTCCACAACCTCCCCAGGCAGCTTGTTCCAGAGCTCTGTCACCTTCACCATAAAAAAGTTTTCTCTTGTCTTTTTGTGTTCCAGCTTGTGCCCATTCCCCCTCATACTGTCACCAGGAAACACTGAAAAATTGTTGCAATTGTCCAAATATTGTAAGAAAATATTTGCATAAAGTGCTACATGTGAAGCAGAAATGATCTTGGTGGTTTACAGGAGGCTGAAGTTGGTAGCTATTCGAAGTTGGATTTTTAAATAGCACTGTGCACTGAGTGGCCATGCAGACAAGTTGGGTGTGGTGGATGGGGTAAGATGCAGTTTTGAACCTTGCTGCAGTCAGCCTGGAACAGCAGGAAACGAGCAACCACCCGTGCTGAGTAAGCTGCGCAGATGGGACATAGGGACTATTCTGGGCTTTGGAGGCAAAGGGACTGGTTGCAGTTGAGGCTAAGTACCACCCCATGTGCTCACTGGGCTCTGAGGAGCCCATCTTAGTAGCTTGTTTTAAATTTTTGCTTATTTAAACCATAGGAATGTAGCTCTAAGCCATCCTACAGAGGCATGATTCAACCTGGACCCTTTCTAACAGAGGTGGTTTTTTATTTTCCCAGCTGCTTCACATGAAGGGGCTTGAATAACTGTCCTGAACTCCCCATCTCAAGGCCTTCCTAACCTCATCTTACTCTGAACCTTTCCTGCTGCAGTTGGCACCCAGTTCTTCTTACCTCACACTGACTGCACAGAAAAGGGCTGACCACCCTTTCCATTACAGCATATCAAAAAGCACTCCTTCCTCACACCCACTTCCCACCCCCAAGACTTCTCTTTTCTAGGCTAAATGGACCCAACTTCTTCACTCTCTTCTCTTAGTGTGGGATTTCTCTGTATTTATTTTTTGTATTGCTCTCTTCTAGACTTTTCCACTTCTGGACCTGGAACTCTGAGTGGGTCCTGGCTCTGTGCAGGTGGGTGCAGGGTGGTTGTCTCCTCTGCCTTGCACCTCAGCCCCTTTGCCACACCTCCACACTGCAGGCAAAGCTTCAGCTTACGATGCTCCACAACCCCCAGATTTTTCTCTCCTGTTCTGCTACCCTGTTGGTTATTCCCCAGTTCTTCTACCTACATCTCACTTTGCTACACATTTGCATTTGCTCTTGCTGAACTGCATCTTGCTGCTTTCAAACCATTTCTTTGGCAGTTGAGATCGCACTAAGGCCAGCCTTCAGAGTCCCTGCAGCCCCTCTGTCCCAGAGAGAGAACTCCCTTCAGCAGTGCCCACTGCTATTCAGGGGACAAACACAGAACTGGATGGCCCCATCCACCTCCTCTGGAAAGATCCCTGTTCTATCAAGCTGCTGGTTGGCAGTAACCCAGCCCTTCTGAGTTCATCCAGTGCCACTGACAGTGATTTCACAGGTACTCTGATTAAGATCAAGAAACCCAAATGATCCCAGAGAGAAAGTCAGGGGGGACGTTGTTCATCAGTGTAGATGCAGACACCTAAATCAAGCACAGAGACTAGGAGGCTGGCTCCTATGGTTCCCTCTGACAGCAGAGGGGAAGGAGAGCCTGCATAGAGGCAGCAAGATACCAACTCCCCATGCTGTGCCTGCTGCTGATGCCCAGGACAGCACCCAGAGAGCCATGAGTGGGTGCTGGTGGAGCCACACTGCTGGTTTCTGCTGCTCTATGTTGGGGGACTGCAGCTCTCTCCAGAGGATCAGCACTGGGAGAGGCTGCCTGAGAGAAGGCAACATGGGTCTTGCCCGGCCCAGGAGACTGCTGTGAAAGCTCTGCCCACCATCCTGCTAGGAGACAGTCTCATTTACAGTGCACTTATTCATTGCTCATAAGTGACATTTCTATTCATTAGCATCATCTCCAGCTCGGGAGCAAGGAGTCTGTTTGGGCAAGAAGGGAAGAGGGATGCTGTCTTACTCCTGCTCAGCAAGACCGAGAGTCCAAACCCCCTCCTGCGATGTTGCTTCTCCTAAGATTTCTTCATCAACTGTTAATAAAAGCCCAGCTCTGGGGAAATCAGGGTGCAGCTCAAAGCTTTCCTTCTTTCCTCAAAACCTTTGCCATGCAGCTTTGAACAACCTGCTCTAGGGAGAGGTGTCCCTGCCCATGGCAGGGTGGTTGGAACTCGATGATCTTTAAGGTCCCTTCCAACTCTAACCATTCCATGATTCTATGACATGCGATCCATCTGCACAAACAGCGTTTATGGGGTACCTGCTGAGGGGACCCATCCTTTCCCCAGGACCTGTGTCAAAGATGTCAGGGGCGGTGGGAAGAGGTGAATGGGTTGTGGGGAGGTGGGTGGCTGCCTGGGAATTTCCCCGGCTGGGCCTGGGTGGCAGAGGCTGCTTGGGACTGGACCGACCTTCTGCCTGCACAGGGCTGGCACAGAGCGCAGTGCCCTTGGAATTTCTGGGGCTCCCAGCAGCACCTCCTCCGCTCTGCCCTCCTTTGAGGGTCCAGGTTTCGCATCCAGAACCGGGGCTTTTCTTCCTTTCCATCTTTGCTGTTTGTCTCAGAGAAAACCCATCTTGCTGTTTTTCAACTGCCTGAAGGTGTTTTTCGGGGGTTTTTCAGACTATTTTGAAGCTCATTTTTCCCAGATGTGCTTTTTTTTTTCTTCTTCTTCTTCTTTATTTTTTTTTTCTTTTTTCTTCTTCTGTAACTTTTCTTCTTTGCCTTAAAGTTTCCGGCCACGTGACTTTCAGCTTACATCCCCGAGGTTCTGAGAAACCACAGGAGGCCAAGACCTAAAGGGAAGGTGCAGAGGCTCTGAGAGGAGAGACAGAGAAAGTGGCAGAGCGCGGCGCAGGAGGACAGTGTGCCTCCAGGACGGGCAGGAGCCAAGAAACCACGGGCCATCCCAGGGGAAACAGAGGAGAGCAGGGGAGAGGGAAGGGAAGGAAGACAGAAGGCAGACGCCCCAAGAGCATAAAGGAAGCTGAAGAGGCCTTGGGAGCCAGAGACAGGAGTCATGCCCCACAGCTCTGACAGCAGTGACTCCAGCAGCTTCAGCCAGTCTCCCCCTCCCAGCAAGCAGGTAAAGCAGAGAGCTTCCTCCAGCTCTCCCAGCTAGAGAGTCCTTCAGGGTGAGCCATGGGTGGGCAGGAGGAAGGGTGGCACCCACCACTGGCGTTTTCACAACGCAGTATGGCAGGGCTTTCTAGGAACAGCTGCAAGGAGAGGGATGCAGGGCTGAGCCAACAGCCCCAGCAGGAGCCTTGGCCACCCAGCTGGATATGGGTGGAAAGAGAAGACCTCGTTACCTGGGGCTATGCCAGGGGCAACCGGGGTGCTGGGATTCCTGGGCTCGGTGTGCCCTGCAACACGCTGGGCAGGCAGCAGGCAGGAAACTTCGGCATGAGCATCGGTGCTCCAGCGAGGAGCCTGGGCGTGCAGGTCCTTGCCATGGACCAGGATGGCTCAGGGGCAGCTTTCCTGCTTCCCACTGCCACTGGCAGCACTCAAGACCCAGAAAAACCCTGTCACTTTGGGTGTGCTTTCTTTTCTGTTCAGCCTCAGAGGTTTTTCATCTCAGTAATCCTTGACAGGGATTTTGGTTTGTTGCATAGAATACCATAATGGTAGATTTTTTGCTGGCAGATACTGACACAAATCCAAGGTATTTCCACTGCCTAAGATATATTATATCTGTCATTTGCCATTTCTCTAGGGCTACAATAGCAAGTATCTGAGACTGCCCAGAAAACTTGGGGATGATCAGGGCAGATGATTTTGGGCTTGCAACGAGGGATGGGGGTCATCCTTGTAGGGAAGAGGATAAAGCACAGGGAAAGGAACTGGACTTGGTACAGGGTGTAGGAACTGCCTTATCTGAGACATTTGCAGGGTATTGAAGGCAAGGATAAAACGGTTAAGTTCAAAGAAAATAAGAGATCTTGGGCAGGGGGAGGGGGGAGAGGATGTGGACAGACTGATGGGCTGGGAAGATAACTTTGTGGCTGAGTTTTGTAGTCCTGTGGACAAGCGGTGGTGTGAATGTTAGAGAGTCCACAAAAGAGGCAGTACAATACGAAAATAGAAGATGAAAGAGTCTGTGTGACGGTTTCAACTGTCAGAAGGCAACAGCAGGACCAGATCTCAGCAGAGAACGGCTGTGGCACGAAGCTTATGGACCTGAGGCCTGGAGACCTGTGCTCTCCCCTGCCAAAGGGGCTTGGGAGTGTTGCGGTCAGCACTGCAGGCGTTGCTGCAAAGGTACTCCAAAGAATAAGCACAGAGATCAGAGAGCTGGAGCAAATGATGTCTGGGAAAAAACCAAAAGTTCTGAATCTGTCTAGTTAAACAAAGCAGGGGTCACATTGCACTGTAAAGGTCTGCAACAAATAAAACCCAAGGGAGAAGGGTGATGCAGAGACAGTAAGACCTACAGGGATGAAAGCAGGAAAACACAGGCTGAATCTCTGGAAAGATTCCAGCCAAGGGGCTGGAATGTCTGCAGTTCTGTATCGCTACAGAGACAGTGAAGGGAAATGTTTTCTGTAAAAGGAATTCAAATTGTCTCTATTCTGGGACTCTGGTCCCTCAAGCCGTATCCCAGGCCTGTGCATTGGTGAAGGGAGAGTGGTCATTTCCCAGCTGTGCTGGGATGCTCAAGGATGTCCAACTTGCCTCTCCTGGCAACAGGATGCCAAAAGCATTACACATGGAGTATGGTTTTATCCTAGTGCTGGGGGTATGTAGCCCATGTCTTGTGCTTCAGTGACATTATCTGCTGTGTCTCCCATCCATCTGCTGCCTGGCAGATGCAGGGCAAGGGAGGGGATGCCCCACTCATTTCCATGCCTTGTTTCCCTAGGACTCTTCTGATGACATGAGGAAAGTCCAAAGGAGGGAGAAGAATCGCATTGCTGCCCAGAAGAGTCGCCTGAGGCAGACCCAGAAAGCAGACACTCTGCACTTGGTGAGCACTCCCACCCTTCCCCATCCTGGAACTGAGGGATCACGTAGGGGACAACAGGCTTTTTCCTTGGGACTCGGAGCAGAGATGCTCAGTGAAGACAGGACAGGAAAAGTGAGGCCAGGGCAAGATGTAGAAGTCAGCACTCACAGCAAGAGCACTCAGCCCAGGACAATGCCAATGAAGCATTTAGTTTTGCAGCTAGTTTTGATTCCATCTTTATCTCTCAATCTGACATTATCAATTTCCTTTCCTAGCTTCTTTAAAGTCATAAGCTCTTTGGAAGCAGAGGCTCACCCAGGCTGGCTCTCCCCAGGTTTGTGCTTTGTGTTATCACTTATGCAGCAATGCAACAGTGTTCAAGGGTGCTTTTCTGAGACAGTGGTGCTTTAAATTAATTGATATGGATGATGATGCAATGTGGAGCCGAATGGACCAACTCCATGGTAGGACTTCTATCCCTTCCTATACTTGAACACTGTACAGCCTGGAGGATTTTCATGTTGTTTAGTACGGATTTTCCCTCCTTTAGTTTCACTCTGCTGTCCCACTCCCCTTCTGTGGCACCATGGGCATGCCCGTGGCTCTTCCCAGAGTAAAGAATTAGGCATCTGCTTCTCAGGAGGGATGGTCACTTCTGGCTGTGTGTGTTTGGGCAGGAGCGTGCGGTCAGCGTCACAGCACAGGGCCTGGGTTACTTTACGTTTTGCACATTGGTAAGCACAGTCCAGTGTGTTTTGGGCCACTGGTGGGCAGGATGCAGAGTGCACAGCCTGCAGTGGGCAGAGACCATCTTTATCCCTGCACTGGGCTTGGGCTGCCCTTTGAAAAGTGGTAGTTGAGCTAATGTTTGAAAAACTATCCTTTGACTTAGTGGTCTTTGTATTCACCCAGATGCCCATTTTTGGGGAAGAATTCTTGAGAAGCCACTCTTGAACCTTCCTTCTTACATACTGCTCTCAGTCCATAGCTAGAACTGGGTTTAACACAGAGATTTCATTCTTTTCTTAGTAGCTGATGATCTTTCTAGAGCTGACATGGCTCTAGGCTGATTGCATTACATCTGTCAGCATCAATGGCTCCGGGTGACTGTGCCTGAAAGGAGTGAAGAGACACCCTTTCCTTGGGGTCAGTGCTTTCCCCAGGGTAATCCTAGAGGTGGGTGGGCTCTGATCCTCCCCCAGGAAAATCCTGCATAGCTGCGCTCCAAGATGAATTGTGCTGCTCTTCTTGTAAGCAAGTCGTTTTGTCATCTGCTCTGAGATTACTACCACCAAGCTAGCATTGATAGCACACACTCTTTGCCTTCCCTTGGGTGGGGGAGAAGGGGGGCTATGCCCAGTTTGTTTCTGACAGAGAGGATCCTGGCAGGCAGCTGGAGAAATGCACGGAGGCAAATAGAGGATGGGGGTGAATTTTTTTGCTAATGTTTTTCCAGTTCCTGGTGAACAGTGACCCCCACTGCTCCTGGATTCATTCCCTGAGTGCTCTTTGCCTTTGGCCACCTCCGTATCAGGGACTTTGCTTCTTTGATATGCTTCTGCCCAGAAAAGCATGGCTCAGCTTGAGCTATGGTGGTAGGAAAGGAGCCAGCAAATCCATCTGCCCCAGGGCTTTGCATCTTGTGTTTTGAGAGGAATGAGTCATGGGGATGCTGGGGCTCCCGGCCCCTGGGTGATTCCCGTCACCTCCAGAGTTCAACGTCAGTCATGATTTCTAAAGCATTTAGTCACGTCTGAGAGACGTTCATTTGCTGTGTGAGGGGCTCCTGTGACAGCCACTGTGACTGCTGGGTGCGTGTCAACCAGAGCGCAGGGAGCAAGCACCGTCAGAAGTCAGTGTGGCAGCTGAGAGGTGACAGGATCACCTTGCAAGGTGGTGGTGCAGCTTTACAGGGTCTCAGAGTACCGGGTCCCACTATTACTGTCTTGTCTGAGTTTGCAGAGCCTGCCACCACATTCTCCCTTCCTCCTTAGGTTCTGACTCTGTGGTTGGTCTGTGTTTGGGATGCTCCAACCTTGAGCTGGCTGTGCTTGGGCAGCAGTAGGGGTAGCGAGGTGCTCTCAGATCCTTGAGACAAGGCTGAGCGTCGTTATTAACCCCTTTGTTGTTATTCTCATGAATAACAGTATTCAGTTCTTCTGAGGCCTTGGTTTCTCTTTTCTTCTGACTCAAGTGTCTCCCCCTCCTCCCCACCGTGCTGCTGGTTTCCCCGGCAGCTCGCAGGAAGCAGTGAGTCTTTTCTTTCCAGGGCAATGACAGGTTTCCTGTGGCAGGTGGTTTTCTGGTTAAAGACGGCGGTTATTCAGCTCGCCCTCCCCCAGGTTGGGCGGCCCGGGAAGCGATGTGCCTATGCGTGAGAGGGAGCGAGAAAGCCTGGGCGGGAGCACGACACCCGTCACTTCTCGTAAGCCAAGGCCGGGGAGCGCGGCTGGGGCCACCAGCATCGCACACACACCCAGCACGGCCGGACGGGGGAGTGGGGTTTGCCCAGCCGTGGCTCTCTGCCGAATTTAGCGGAAACGTGTCATTCTCGAAACTCTGTGGGGCAAAAGAGGCGAGGGACCGCCACCCCCGTGTCCCCTGCTCATCCCTGCGGCTCCCGCGCTGAGGAAGCCCCTGTTTTGTCTCCTCAGGAGAGCGAGGACCTGGAGAGGCAGAACGCTGCCCTGCGCCGGGAGATCAAGCAGCTGACGGAGGAGATGAAGCACTTTGCCTCGATGCTGAGCTCCCACGAACCACTCTGCTCCATCCTGACGTCTCCTCCACCACCTCCAGAGGTGCTTTACGCCACACACTCCTTCCACCAGCCCCACATCAGCTCCCCACGCTTCCAGCACTGAGCCAGGCAGCAGAATGGCAGCCTGCTGGCTCCACTGATGGCAAGAAGCAATTTCATGGGGCTCGCTTTTCCATCCAAGGGAGAGGGACGGATGGACAGACACCCCTTCTCAAAGTGTGTACTCTGAGTGACTTGCCAAAGGCTTGCTCCCTGTGCAGAAATGGCAGAGCCACCAGGTGGCATCTCCGGGCAGTTTCCGGCTTGGATCCTGGGAAGAAGAGGCATTCACAAAAGGGCACCAACCACCTTTCCAAGCAACCTGGGGACACTCGCAGGAGCCTGTGACACCATCAGCCTCCATGTGAGCGGCTGGCTGCAGCACACAACAGCCAGAGCTCCAGGACAAAGAATGGCAGCAGGAGCAGAGGGGAAGGTTGGAGGCCACAGAGTACCAGGGCAAAAGTGGTTTATTTTTGTAAAATAAAAATTGAAAATGTTTAGGTCTTTCTTTCTAAAACAGGACCTGAGCCACTCCTAAGGCCCAGCATGACACGAGGCAACAGGAGGGGAGAGCCTGAGGTCCAGGGAACAGCCCTGTGTCTGCTTATGTCTAATCCAGGACCAGCAGCTGGAGACCCACATTTAGAAGGGGTGCTCATGTGCGTGGTTGGCCAAGCTGAGGACCAGTTGTTTGTTGGGTGATGGGATCCCTGGGGGTGATGGGGTCCCTGGGCTAGATGGGTCCCTCCTTGCTGGGCCTCTTGGCTAATGAATATGACATATCACATCATAGCATCACATGTCTCTTCCCTGCTGACCCTCTCAACTCCCTGCTGCCAATGGCTAGACCTTTTGCATGTGCAGCAGTGCAGTGCCACATCACGTCACCTCGTGTGTGGGTCTCAGTGGGCTGGTAGTCCCTTCAGCCTGACCAGCAGCACAGCTGGGAAGAAGCATCACAATGTGGAGGGGGGCAGTGATGCTGTGCTGGAGTGCACAGGGGAAGCAGGAACCAGTAGGACCCTTGCTGTCGGCACCCTGCTCTAAGGCACGTAGCTGCGCCTACGCTGCCTCCCCTTCCCCACCAAAGGCTGCTGCACTGCCTCATGCATTGAAGCAGATGAAACCTGAAAGGTCAGTGAAGAGTCAATTAGTCCTGCCGGGTCTGATCTAGTGGAAACACAAACCTATTTGTACAGATGGTGTCTGCCCCTAACACCCCACCAGCCAGCAGTCCACCTATCAGCCCCCTTTCTACGCACAAAGCTGAAGGTGCAGGTCCTGTTGCTAATGCTGGCTCAGGGCTGCTGCCATCTCCAAGGACCCTCAGCTGCAATTTTTTTTCAGCATAGGGTACCACAAGCAGGCGCTTCTGACGTCAGCTTTTAACTGAGCTAAATGAACCCGTGTGGAATCATAGAATAGTTTGGGTTGGAAGAGACCGTTAAAGGTCATCTAGTCCAACCCCTCCACAGTGAGCAGAGAAATCTTCCTAGATACCCTCCTTGGAGGCACAGAGAAGCGGCGTATCTCCACAACAGTTTTGTCCCATCATTGTAGCCCTCAAGAATAGCTGTGAGAAGTCTGTAATGTGCTGTGCTGTGCTGTGCCCATTTTCTCTCTCTAGATTGCACTAACAGGATGATAACCAAACACTGCTGTGCCTCAGGAGGCTGTCCTCAGGAGAGGCACAAGTAGCACCGCAATTTCTCCTGCCATGACCCGTTAAGAGGTTTGTGAAGCTCCTGCCTCCAGCTTCTGTGCCAGCATGGGAAGCAGCACGGGAAGGGATGCCTGCTGTCAGCACGTTGGCCTGGGTGTCACTGCCCTGCAGAAGCAGTGCTGAGGCAATGGCTGATTGCACTGGTCATGTCTGTGCAGTTTTGCCCCTCAACCCAAGGGGTGTGCTCACACCCAGGGGAGGATGGTGATTATTCCAGACGGGCAGGTGGCTTTCTGCATACAGGACATGCAAAATACATTTATGGGTGGCAGCAAAAAGATTCTAACCAGGTTTGCAAAAATCAGCAGGAGCAATTGCAGTGTGTCTTACACCACCTCCGTCTGCTAGATCTCACACCAGTAGGCTTCATTCCATCCATTGATACAACAACCAGAGGTGCTGATCCCCTGCAGTGGTCATGCTTTGAGCCACACAGGCTACAAAAGCCCTTCCCAGATTTCATTTCTTGGGGATTTGGCTCTTAAAGCCTGGGAGAGACAACTGCCTGCAGCTCTAGAGGAGCCTGTTTTTACAGGCTCTGTTCCTTCAGCTTCTGATGGGTTTGCTCCCGGATTTTTCACTTGCTATTCCTTAGGGCCACGATGCTCCCATAGTTCCCGAGTTACAGAGAATCACAGAAAAGAGCTACTGCTGGGGTTTGCTGTGCAGGGGACTGCAGGTCCCTGCTCCTCACCAAAGGATGCAACAGAACCCCGGCAAAGCTTGTGGTGACTTAAAACGGTATTACCTATAATAACGAGAAATCTCCATCCTCACTGCAAGCCTTTGTGTTTTCTCATGGCTGTAAAATACCAAGCTTGGGTATCACCTATGCCCACACAGACGTGAAGCCAATATTTTCATTGCAGAGCTGTCGAAGTCTGAGATCCTGCAGGCTGGGTGGGGTTCTGCCTGATGCCCACAGAATTGCTAGACTACTCGCTGGTAACGTCTCAGACTTATTACTGCGACTCAGAACGAAAATAAGTGGTAAGTGGTGAGACTGGGAGCCCAGGTTTGCAGCAACATCCTCTCCAGAAACCAAACAGTAGTCTTGGCATCATCAGTGAAGTGCCCTTCTTCTGCATGGCTGGCTGTGTGTTGGAAGGCCTCCAAGTAGTGTGCTCAGCCCTTTCGGGCAAACACTGGGTGTACTTTGGTGCTAAGAGACACGTCTTCCAATCTGAAATGTCTTTGCCCCAGTCTTGCCCTCGAAAACCTGATCACAGAAGATGATCTGAATGGTTCAAGCGGTTTGTAACCTCTCACTTGCTTCTGGAGGTTTGTTAGATGTCTCAGATGTGTTCTCTCTTTGTTATGAGGAATGGTTCTCCTGGGAGATCTCCCGCACTCAAGCAACAAGGGACAACATATCCTTTCAGTGCCACCAGCCCTTTCAACCTGAATTGCTGGGAAAAAGGTGTTTTCCTGAGGCTATTTCCAGAGCTGCACAAGCTGCTTGCTCAGGCTACCTGAGATTCCTCCATTTCTGTCCTGGTGCTGTCTCTTGCTTCTCTTTCCCAGGCCCCTGGTCCCCGTTCAAGGCTTCTCACGCAGCTAGTTTTGATTTCTAAGTAGCCAAGTGCCTCTCCTCTGGTGTGACTGGCACCGTTGTCAGCAAATGAATTGTTAATGAGTTCAAATAAGGAGCAAAGGGCAGGGTGGTGGCCAGGGCAATCATCCCTAATTGCTTTCGACTGTCTGCTCCTACCCACGGTGCAATTTCTTTTGGACTCCATTTCCAGGGCATCTGGCATATCTGAAGTGCTGCGTGAGCATTATCCAGCTGTGCCCAGCCTCCAGGAGACCTGTGCTGCTTGCTGTTCCAAGGAAAGGGGATGCTTTTGGGCACACAAGTGGAGAAACTGAATGAGGGTTGGGTCTGTGGCAGCTTGTTCCTACCCAAGTAGGATGTCAGTGCCTTTCTGTTGTACATATAGTCCCCTCATGGAAAAACTCTCTCAAAGTAGCAAAGAGATGAGGGCTCACAGGAGGCTGACAGACAATTTTTGAGCAAGGGAAGGCAACTCTTCTCTGCAAGCACAGCCTGCTGAAATACTGCGGTTGTGCTGGCCTCTGCTGGGCAAAGGCTGAGCTCTCGCAGCCTACAACTGCGCTTCTGGGAGTCATCTTCGTCAGGTTCCCCTGTACTTCTTGGTGACCTCCTCTTCATGCTACCCTACGGCAAGAGTTGGCTTGAAGGTCAGCCTGGCTGTTGCCAGGAAAAGAAATGGGAGGCTCAAGGTTAAGTGTGTGAAGGCAAGGGTTGGGTAAGGCTGCCTGAAAGGGGATGTTCAGGCCCAAGTAGAAACATAGGGCTGCGATGTCCAAGGTTCTCATAGGTTAGGCTGGAGACCAGGTCTTCTCTGTGGTCCCAACATGTTTCCATTGCTGTGTGATGGTGTGGGGAGCTTGGCTTGGTGTCACTCACCTTCCCCAGCTGCCGTAGGGCTTGCAGAGCTCTGTGCAGGCAGTGCTTTGTGGGGACTGAGCTCTGGGAAACATCACAGGTGAAGAGGCCTGAGCTGTTTGGTTAAATAAACACAGACCTGATGAAATGCATAATCACCTTCACCAAGACCTGAGACCATGGGTTTCCGTGTTTTGACACGCAGAAAAGCTTTTGTAGAAGCACTGGGGCTGAATTACTGGTTAGCAGCCTTGTCCCGGGGGCTCTGCTGTGGATACATAATTGGGCAAAGCCAGCAAAAACCCAGTAGCTTGGGACTGGGAGAGCAGCGAGGGCAGGTGGAAGATGACACTGGAAGGCAGTTGCTGTGGGTGCTTTTCAAGACTCTCCATTTATTTGCTGGCTGGTGTCTTCTCTGCAGGCAAAACAGAGGTGTGTGGCAAACATCTGTTTACACAATCAGAGTGGAGATGGGAACTGAGGGACTTGAGACGTTTTCCTTCACTGAATCTCAATACCTCCTACGGATCAAGGCATCCCGGCAACTCTGTGTAGAAGGACAGCAAGTAACAAAACATGGAGCACGCAGTAATTTTCTCCCTTTCCATCTCCCTGAAATCACGGGCTCAGCACTTAACAAACACTCCGTATCAGCATTTCAGAGCTGCTTCTATGGTAAGATAAATAAAGATATGACATTTGATGCTGACTTAAGCTTAACATATCTCCCCAGATGGGAAGCCCAGGGCAATCTTTTACACCTGGTATTCCCTTCCTGCTTCATCCTCCTCAGGTCAGCTGCAGGCTCCCAGTGTGCTGGGTCTCAAGGTGGGGAGACAGAACCAGCCAGTCCAGGGGGAGGTGCATTCATCCTACTGTATGGGACTGTTGTGATCCCAGCTGTCATCACTGTGATGCCCTACCTTTAAATTGACTCACATGTGATTTTTCTTTCTTGAGGGACAGAGAAGAAGTAATAGCCAAGCATAGTATGCATGGAGTCAGAAGAGAAATAGAGGCGTATCTTCAGTTTGGCAAAGGACAGACTAAGCAGCTCTGTTGCCTACTTTGCTGTGGCTCCAGAGGATTTATGCAGCACTTGTTTTGCAAATCCCATCTGAGAAGTCACTTCTGTTAGTGCTGCCAGCCTTCATCAGTAAGAGGATAATCTCCTGCATACTGAACTAAAGCAGCAGCCTACAAAAGAGACCCTCTCTCTGTCTCTTACAATGGTCATAGTGTCCAAAGCAGTGCTTGTCATACAAGGATGTTGTTTGGATGCTAATATTTCAGCACACAGACATCAAAGAAGATCAAGAATCACTGCTGAGAGACAAAGCATTTTTATGAGTCAAAAGCTGGTATGAAAAGAAAAAGCAAAGTATGGCATGAAATGGTGAGACTTTCTCCTAGCAAACAGCTTTGTCTGGGTTCTTCTGCCATGTTGTCACCACCTTATTGATTAATGATCTGCAGGGGGTCTGAGCAGTGAGGTGGCAACATGTGCATACATAAAGTTTTTTAGGTTAACCAGAAATCTACCCAACTAAACAACAGGGAATGTATGTTCATTTCTTGCCAGGGCAGGGTTACGACTGCATGAAGGTTACTACATAAGACTGTAATTTTTCTTGCAGCTGAGCTTGCAGACACCAGCTGCTGAAAGTCCTACTGCTTCAGAGACATCTGTGCAGAGAGGGAACATGTTCCTCAACTCCTCTTAGTCTTTCCTAAGATGCAATCAACTTTTCTCTCCTCACAACAGTGATGGTATGGTGCCCTGGTCCCCAGGACTTGTCCCTGGTTTCTCTTTTTTGCTGCCGTGCCAGCAGGAGGAAAAAGAATATGCCCGAGTTCAGCAGTCAGCTATGCACATTTTCAGCACTCTTTAATTATTAATTAATGCCAGCTGCAAGCATTAGGAGATGAAAACCTTTTTTGTGTCATTGGCATGAACTGGTATGACTCACTGAGATGGAGGCTGGAGGATGCTGAGTAAGAAGGGCTTATGTACTTCGAGCTTTTGGTATTTGGGGTTAATCTGTGACCCTGATCTGGACTGGGGATGTAAATCTAGACTGTGGCTGAGTTTTGAGTCTAGTTGGCTCTTTTTTCACTTCTTTTATTCTGGGCTGAGTGAAGAGATCTTCATGTCCTCTGTGCATGCCTGGTGCTCAGCAGAGGAATGAGGTGGGCTTGCTCCAATGACAAAGCTTCTGCACAGCTCTCCTCGCAACTATCTGTATCTCGGCACCTTTTCACAAGCGAAGGTTGGGAGCTGGTCTTTGGAGGTTTGAGCAGCTCAGCAGGCTAACCACAGTTACATGGTTTTTGGATCAGAGCTGGTTCTCATCCGGCCAGATCAGAGCACGGGGCCAAGCAGGTTGGTATCTGTTTGCAGAAGGCCATGCAGAGGTAGTGCAACCACCCTGCGTCTGGAGGGGTGTGCGCTAACCAACAACCGGCATATCTGAGGTACCATGGGTGCAAGTGCTCTTCCAAGCTGCACACTCCTTTTTATGCCCTTTTCTTGCTGCATGAAGGCAGCTGTCAATGTTAGCAGTTCAAGTGGTGGCCTCCCTTGCACCTCTTTGCAGTTCACACCTATATGACTCATCCATAGGAACATCAGACCCAAACTGGACAGGGCTAAATTAAACCCATTGCTATATGTAAATGGGTTTGGCCAGTGAGATTAGATCTGTGAAGACGTGCTAGTTCTAGCTGCTGTTAGGGCAAGTCCTTGCTTCCGAGGTTTGGAAGGTGTCAGAGTGGCAGTCAGGAACACCAGCCCTGCCCCTGCCAGAGCCACAGGCAAATCACCTTAACTCTTTGTGCACGTTTCCCCTGTAAAATAGATGTAGGTGTTGCAACCCTAGTGAAATTCTCTGAGAACTACAGATGAGATGTGCTGAAAAGGAGCAAAATATTATTTTCCTTCCTAAGTTATGCTTTTGAAAATCTTTAAACTTTGAAGAGGATGGGTCTGGTCCTCAAAGTTACCCCCTGTGCAGCTTTGGTAGTTCTGAGGTCTGCAGTATTCTCTAGATGAGATTTCTGATTGTGCAACTAAGCCTTCATGTTTTTTTGTAGAAGAACGTAATTTTTGCAAAATTTGGAATGCTGCAGAGCCTGGCCGCTGCTCTGTTATAAATGTGTCTGCCCATCACTGTACGTGTCCCCAGATCTTTACACAGGAATTTTAAGAGGAAAGATTCATTAAGGGTTTAGGGTGTCAAAATAGTTGTGTCTAACAGACAAATATAAAGTAATCCACTGTGCTGCTTTCTGGTGGCTCCTGAGATGTAGAAAGCTTTAGATGCCAGCAGAGGGCTCGCAGCCTGCCCGGCTCTGCAGGGGAACACGCTGCCTTGGTCCCAAGGCCGCAGCCCTTGCCAGCCTGCTCTGCGCCTCTATCTCCAGCTGTGCTCTGCATCCAGGTGTGACCCAGAAGAAGTGAGGGGTTCTGCCGCCTATTCGACTCTTGCCATCTGGTCTAATGATACAACTATCTAGCTTCTGAAGACCCCCACTAAAGCAGTTTGCGTGTTGAACCTGATAGAAAACATTCTCCCTCCACCAACAAAGATCTTGTAATCTTCTCTGCAATGTCTGTTGTGAAAACTTGTGTGGCATAGACTAGGAGATCTTCTGGCAACTTCTCTAGACCCTAATCCTACAGTGAAAATGTGATAGAGCCACCTAAGAGCTGCATTAGCTAGGTCTTCTCAGTGCAATGATGAGATTTAGAGGCACAAATCACAATGCTGAGAGTTGGAGAGCAAGGAACATCCTGTTATCCTGTGAGCTTAGATACCTCCCAGTTTAAGGGAGCCTAGGCATCTTCTGAAGTCTCTGCCAGAACTGCATGACTGGAAGATCCAGAAGTTCCCTGAGTACCCGCTTTTCCCTGGCAACCTTCACCTTTTGTCCCACTTGCTCCTTGGACCTCTGAACCAGAGTGGGAAGGAAAAGGCATCAAGGAATTACTCTTTTCACAATAATTTTGTAATAAGCCTTCTGCACACCTTCCAAGCCAGTTTCCACCAGCCATTCATTATGGCCTTGCTTGTCAATGAGGCCTCTTGCCATTCACTAGAAATCAGAAACCTGGGTTATCATTGCCAGCATCATCCCTAGCATTTGTACTTATTGGGTGGGCTTTGAGGAAACCAAGCTTGTTCCTAGACATGTTCTTCAGTCCTTACGGAACATAAAGGAATGGCATGTACTCATTGGTCATAAAGGCAGAGTATATCCCAAGAGGGACAGAAGCTGCATTTCTTGAGATCAGTAGGGAAGTCAGAGATGTCAGGCCGTATCTGATGGCTGTAATATTAAATTTAATTTGGGCCCTGCTTCTGCCTCTGGTTTAGTGCCTTCTAGCCTTCATAGACACTTTTGACTGCAGGATCCTGTAACCATTTTAGCATTTTTGTCAAACTCTGTCATTTGAGCTTTAAAATTTACTTCAAGGGGTTGTCCTGAAATATAAATAATTTTTCATAGCTAAGAAATTTTTATATAAAGATGCTCTGATGAGGGAAATCCAAAAGCAGCTGCTGTGTTGCTTCAGGGAGAGAAAGAGGATCATCTTGAGTAGAAACAGATGTGGCATCGGAGAGAGGAAGAAATGCAAAGCACAGGGGTTTTATTTTGGTCCAGAAATTGACAGAAGATATAAAGGGGTGATTGAAGAGTTCACAGAGGCAGAAACAAAACAAAACAGCCCTGAAATCAGAAGAGGGGAGTTCTGGAAATTGTGGGCCTACAGGTATGAAAAACACATGATTAAATCAGCCTTGGGGGTTGCTTCTCTGACTGGTTCATGTTCACTTGACAGGCTGCAGTCATCAGAGGCTGGCGCTACTTTTATCCGTTGGCTCTCAGCTGTTATCTTCAGCAGGTCCATGTTTTAGTCATTCTTGATTTACCATTTGACTTTTCTGATTGGATTAAGGCACTGGTTTAGTGCGAGCAAACAGCTCGTTGCTTTATCAGTGATGGGTAAAACTGAGGATCTTCGGGAGAAATTTAGCAGCTGAAGGTGGGAATAAAACACAGCTCAAGACAACAGGCTGTTTCTGACTCCAGTTTGGAGTATGGCGAGTGGGAGACAAAGAACCTAGTGTGTAGTGTGTGTTTCTTATTTTTCTCCCAGATGTCTAAACGTTTTCCTAGGTGTGCTCTTTATTTTAGTCACAGGTAAAGAAATACAACTGTTTTCAGTGATTTCTTAATGTATGACAGTGTTTCCTCAACTCCTTATTTTTTCCTATATACTCCTTCTGCTTTTTCTGTGACCTAAGCCCAAAATCCAGATTCAAATCCTGTTAATCACTGGTATCTTCCTCTCTGCTGCCCGGAGACCTTTGAGTACAGCAGAATCCCATATAGTACCCGCATTTATCTGAGTTTACAAATTAAAGATGCCATGGGCTGTGATAACACTTTCAGTTACAGATAGCTAAAGCTACAGCCCTAAAGCTATATAGGTCTAAATACAACACGTACGTGACATGATTAAATTAGTCTTGAGTAACTTAAATAATGTTTTACTACCTGCAAATTTTGCTCCCTGCTCTGCTTTCAGGATTATTAATGAGGCTGCTCAGAGCAAGCCCAGTTTGCCATGCTAAAAAATCACCTGTTTATTTCTTTTCTTGGTCTTTGCTTTTCAATTACTCTTTAGTCAATGATAGTGATTACCTCTGGGTAACTTTGATTTCTTTATAATATTGTGGAGAGTTTTGTAAAGACTTTCAAATCTTGTGAACCTAAAAGTAATTTTCTGTATACTTTACTGTTGCATCCTCAGAGTTCTCAGACTAAGCAGCTCTTGGACCGTAGCAGTCCTTTTCCTGCTATATTTCACCTCTGTGGTCTGCATTGTTATCACTCCTTGCATTTCTGATACATTTAAATTATAAATTTATTAGAACAAATCCCTCTGTTCTTTCTGTTGTCTCAGTACAGAGCTTGGAGTAACTTTGGGTGCCTAACCTAATAATAAATGGTGCCAAACCCCTTCTTTTCTGGCTCTTGCTTCTGAATTTGCCTTTCTTGTCTATTATGTAAAAGAGCTACTTTGTGGTTATGTTGCACCATCATATCGAGCAACTCCGGGTGAGGCCAGAGGCTCACTGGCAAAGCTGCGGGCTGAGGCTGGGGAGAGCTGGAAAGTTTGCAGCTCTGCTCTGTGGTGTTTTCAGCAGAGCACACAGGGAAGGCTGCACTGGCTTCACATGTCTCCAGCTGTGCTCCTGGCCACTCTGCTGGGAGTAGGAAAGCCAAGAAGTGAGCTCTGTGAGGACACACAGCAAGAATCACTCAAGGCGACATTTGCACCACCAAAGCTGGGTGCCTGCCTTTGCTCCTGGCAGCAGTCAGGTGGATGACTCAGAAGACAGGGTCAGTAACCTCTGGTGGTGTTCCACAAAGTAAATACAAGCCAAGGAACTTCACTTTTTCATTCTCCAACTCAAGTCTTTGTTTCAGGAATACAACCTCTTAAAGACGGGTTGTTGTCCCAAAGGTCGGGTCCATTACCCAGTGTGCAATAACCAATCTCACACACCAGTATGAGACAGTAATTATTTATTTTGGATTTGTGCACAAGGATGGGTGCTCAGTGGATTCCACAAATCAAGTACACCCATCAGAACTCTCTGTGTGATTTTTATATGCTTTATAACTTCATTATAATATTAGTACCTTCTATCTATATTTGATCATTTAGTAATTTACCTGTGATCACACCACCAAGTTATAGCTACCACACATGCTCAAGGGAAGGGTCTTCACCTGGGCAAGGGTCTCCTTAGCTATGGGTGTGTTTCTTAGTATTATAATGAAAGTAGTTCTGCTTAGGACACTAAGAATTTTCACTTTCCTGCCAAGTTGGCTAAAATTCTCAAAATGTGTAGATTAGTACCATCCTCAAGGTCCTCATCCTCGATGTGCCTCCTCGAGAATTATATAATACTTGCCTCCCTTGATCAGGAGATCTTTTCATTAACTCACGCTGCATAAGTTTCAAGGATAGAATCCTCATTAGTTGTGAGAATACACATAAGGCCTTCCAACACTACATGTTACTAATAACACTTCAAACATATGCTTTGGTAACAAGGTCATTGCTCCTGTTTTTCCAAGTGAACTTTGAGCCACATGTTTAATGCTGGAAGAGAGCTGAACAACATTAGGATGTGTCCTGGTTTGAGGTAAAATGAACAAAATTTCTGTTTTACAATTTTGCTTTTCTGGTTGGGCCTCTTCTAAGTAACTAAACTCTGAAATTAACAGCACATTGTTCAGGAAACTGTTCACTTTCACAGTGATAAGACCTGATTACACCAAGGGATGGGTGCAGAGAGGCCCTTGCTTATACTTATTGCTGGAACAACCAAGGTTGGGTAATTTTGTTATTTGTCCCATTGGAGGGTCGGAAGCAGAAAAACATAGAGGGGTCACACCTGCAGGGAGGAATGGACAGGACAGGTGACCCAAAACTGACCAACTGAGGTATCCCATCCCATCCGCATCGTGCTCAGTATAAAAGTTGAGGGATCAAAGGGTCAACATTCTTTCTTTGATGGCCAACGTCCAAGGAGGACGCTGCCTGTTCACCTGCTTTTGACCCCGATCCAAGCCTTCCTGACTCCAGATCAGGAATCCAGCTCCTGTCAGTCACCAAGTCCAGTCTGGGACTTTTCCTGATGCTTGCTGGTGACATGATCGTGATCCTGGGAGCTTGATATGGCTTTATATATACTGCATCTATTTCATTATTTTCTTCTAACTTTAATTTTAATATTAATATTTCATGAAAGTAATTTAGTTCATTCTAAACTTCTAAATCTCCTTATCTCTTCCTCTCCTTTCTTTTTTTGGGGGACGAAGGGCCATCTGTCTTTTGAGTTTTGGTAAACTTGGCTGAAACCATGAGAGGATGCAATCAAGTCCACGTTTTAAAGCTAGTGCCGAGTAATGTTTGTGCAGTTCAGATAACACGATGTTAATTGAATGATCTGGATATCGTAAGTTATCTCCAGGCAGGAATCTGTCAGAGCAACACGTTGCTCAAGTGACGCTGACTCATTAACTGCAAGAGTCCCCTGCGAGACTGAAAAACAAACATCACTTTTGGCTGCCTTGCTTCAGTCACGTTGAGATGTTGTAATTTTGACTCCACCGGCTGTTTCCACTACGTAGCGTGCCGTGTCACCAAAAACAACCCCTACGTCGGAAAGCCAACCGAAACGAAACCCCAAATCCTCCACCTTTTCATCCCCCAGGTGCCCACCCCGGCATCCCCGGCTGGGTCGGGCACTGCCCGTAGACACTCAGCCTCCCCCCGGGGCTCAGCTCTGCCTCCCTCCGTTGTCCAGCACCGAAGCTCTCCCGCACCGGGCCTTTCTTACACCGGGGTGGGGGCTTTTCTGCCCGGCCCCCGCCAGGGCCACCCCTCCCCCGGCACCCGTCCGTGCCCTCCTCCCCCGGGGGCGGCCAGGCGCATCCCGCCTCCGCGGCGGGGCGGAGCGGGGCGGGCCGGTGGCGATGGCGGCACCTTCCTGCACGGCGGCAGCCAGTGAGCTCGGTGCGGGGCGGTCGGGCGGGGTTTCCCGGCCAGGTGGGTACCGGCGGGGTGCGGAGCTCAGCCGTGGAGGGTGGTTTGTGTTGCCGGTATGGTGCAGCAGGAGCCTGCCGGGGCTGCGGGGCTGGCGGTGGGGGAGCCCCCCGCTGCCGGTACCGGTACCGCCGAGGTGCGTGTGTCCCGGCGTCGCTGGGCCGTGGTGTTGCTCTTCAGCAGCTACTCCCTGTGCAACGCCTTCCAGTGGATCCAGTACAGCAGCATCAGCAACGTCTTCATGAGCTTCTATGGCGTGAGCGCCTTCGCCATTGACTGGCTCGCCATGAGCTACATGCTCACCTACATCCCCCTGCTCTTCCCCGTCGCCTGGCTGCTGGACAAGAAGGGCCTGCGCCTCATCGCCCTGGTTGGCTCTGCCCTCAACGCCCTGGGTGCTTGGGTGAAGCTGGGTAGCCTGAAGCCGCACCTCTTCCCCGTCACAGTCCTGGGGCAGGTCATCTGCTCCCTGGCCCAGGTCTTCATCCTGGGCATGCCCTCGCACATCGCCTCCGTCTGGTTTGGCTCCCACGAGGTCTCCACTGCCTGCTCCATCGCTGTCTTTGGGAACCAGGTAACAGGGCAGCTGTCCCCTGTCTGGCCAGGAACACTGGGCAAGACTTTGCCAACTTGGCCCGAGACTGACAGTGCTGAGGGGGAAGAGATATACAGGGCCGGAGGGTAGGAGCAGGGATTAGAGGTATTTAGATGAAATTTCCCTTAGGAAATGCAGCTGGTACCTGGAGGGATGTAGCTGGAGTTGGGCTGTGGGCTGATGGTGATGGCAGAAGCAGGTGGGACCTAAGTCTACGAAGCTGGAGGTAGCAGGAGGGTTAGGTATGATTCTGGCTTTGAGTGGTGTTTGGGGTTGGGGTCTTCTCTAGTACCCTCCTACACCCGTGTCTGCAAACTTCCAGTCCAAGGGTATGATTCAGTAGCCCCATGGATGGGCTGGAGGGGAATGTGTGATGCTGAGAAACATGCTTTGGGCCAAGTGTCCTGCAAACGTCAGATCTGCAGTTGCATCTAGACTTGACGCTGCAATATCCTCCTCCTGCAGACAACAAGGTGGGACAAAGTCAATTAACTGTCTACTGAAAAGAGTACTTGTCACTGAGCCCTGGAGGAAAAGGACTTTAGCACTTTCATACCTCTTAAAAGTAGGTACAGAGTTTCCACAAGCAGTTGCTTTGAAAAGAAGCAAACCTTCCATCCTGCTAGGGCAAGGTAAGCTCCTTGAGTATTCTTGTGTTGAGATGGGTCAGGGAGGCCAGTGACCCGCACTTGCTCAAGCTGTGATGGTCTTTACTTGTAGCCAGCTAGTGCTCAGAGGAGATAAATTTTTCCACAGCTCTGAAAGAATGAGGGAAATAACTTCTTGACCCTTGCACTGAAACACCCACTCATCCCTGTGGCATGAAGCAGATAGACCAATACTGTAATGTGACGTAAGAGAAGTGAGTCTGGCTCCACAAAGCTGATGTAAGGCAGAGAGAAACAGAACCTGGCATTAGCTGCTAGGCTGGACCTGTGCCCCTTGCTTTAAGACCCAGAGTACTGCCCTACACGTGGCTGTGCGCTGCCCTGGCCTGTCTGTATTTCAGCCTGTGGCTGCTCTTCAGATTTGAATGGTTTGCAGGTCGGGTAGTTTCTTACGCACCATTTTCCTCACAGATAACTTTGTGTGCAGTGGGTTTGAGGTCTCCTCACATGCCTGGATTTTTGTACTCATTTAAATGCTATTGAGGCAAAAAGAGGTGAGTGCTTGGAGGTGGTGTTTGTGGAACAATGCTAGGGAGTTAAGGAGATTCTGGCTTACATCTTTTGGAAAGAGAAAACATACTTATCTTTCCCTGAATGAATCTCAGCTTTCTTCTTCTCTCGAATCACCCAGGCTAGGGAGCTGTTTTTTATGTCTTTTAAATGAATCTTTAGAGTGGAAGGCATTTAACTTGGCATGCACACGTTCCTGCTTTAGGAGTAAATAAGTAACAGCATTTGGCTGTCAGACTTTTTTTTTTTTTTTTNGGTGAAGTTACTCAACAGTGTGCCTAAGAAATCCAAACAATGAGGTTTTCAGCCTGTGCTATATGTGTGTATGGTACCCTCATCGTCCTAAAATGAGCAGGTTAGTCGAATGGTTGCGAAAAGCAAACTTTGGCTGTGCTTTTGGTGTCCCACGCTGCTCTGGGGGTTGAGCTGACATGGCAATGCAACCTCAGTTCAGTACATAGCCCTTTCTTTGTAAGGCCAGACTTTCTTTTTAGAGGACTGGAGAAATTAGAAATAGCAATGGCTAAAGACAGGGTGAGCTCCATTGGAAGGACCTACTCATTCCCTTAATTTCATTCTCTTAGTTGAGGGTCCTGAGATGCATAATCATAGTGAATGAAAAGTTACTATTTAGTTTAGCAGTGACATTGGGCAGGGGAAAGAAAGAGGCATTCTTTTTTCCTGACTCTGCAGTTAAAGACTGTGTTTTAGGGAGTGTTAGCAAAGGGTATAATAGAGTGGGTTTGTAATTGCAGTATGCCAGTATGGCAAATAATTCCCTACGCTCATTCCTTTACAGCCGTATGGTTTTCCTTTCCTTGTTATGTCACTTGATTACAGATCCTCAAGGTGTAAAACCCTGTTACAAGTTATTATCATGATTATTATTATCAAATGCCAAGCACTGATCTGTCCCTCTCTGACAGGAATTGCAATCAGCTGTGCAGAGGACTGGGGTGGTGTCGCTGCTGCTTTCTTTGATACACCTGCCCTCTTGCTGCTCCTGCCCTCTCAGCCTTGGGCAGCACTTGAGCAGTGCTGTCCTGAGGAGACCCTTGTCTGCTGGTTCATCAGGTCTGCCAGGGTGCTATCTGCTGGGGACACACCAGTGCTGCTTGCTGGCTGATGGTAACATTCAGGTTCAAAGTTAGACCTGCACAGTAAATCATTGAATCAGGCAGACTGAGTGTTAGGTATCTTTTACAAAAAAAAACCCAACCCAAAACCAAACCAACAAACCTCCAGTAGAGTATTAGATTCTTCTCACTTGTTTCTAGTCGTGCATTGGTTATGGTATGTGAAGTGCAAAGAAGGATTAGATTGAGTATTCCCAAATCAGTGCTGGAGAACTTCTGGAAGAGAAGAGTGTGGACACCTGTGGGGAAGGCAATCGCATTCTCTTGTTTACCCACTCCCGGTTTTCAAGACATTTTAGCTTTTCCCCATTTTAACAAGGAGATGCATGGATTTTTCCATTTTTTTCCTCCTTGTCCCTGCAAGTACATGTATGGGGAGATGTGGAATGGGGTTTATTTGCGTGTTGGACACTTTGGCACTAAAGTACTAGTGTTATTAAAAGATTAGTAATATCTCATAGTGGTTTTCTTCCTCCCCCCCT